>CAUHTR010001012.1:27147-94154 GCA_959609185.1 Schmidtea polychroa | reverse complement strand
NAAATTCACAAACAATTAATTGATATATAATCAATCTCAAACCAAAATTTCCATTACATTAATGATTAAAAATTAAAATTAAAAAATCCCTAGAAATCTGCATTTGTTTAGATTTTTAAATAAATAATTATTATAATTCGAAAGTTTTGTAAAATTGGTTACGCAATAAATTATATGTAATATTTTTATTAAATTTATTAACAATTTAAAAATCTAAATTGACATGAATATGAGTATAATTATGTAATTAAATATTATTTCAAATACATATAACGATTGGTTGTTAATTCAGCAAATATTTTTTTATTCAACTGGTATAGTTATTCTAATTAAAAAGCAAAACCTTACAAATCAACACAATTAAAATATTTACTTATTTACAATTGATATTAATGAGTTAACAAGAAATAATAATAAATAAAAATATCAAAATGAAATACTTACATTTAAAATTATTTTGAAATTTTCGTAAATTCTTGAACAATTCTAAAACTGATTGTAATTCGACTTTCAACAATTGCAAACAAATTTATAGAAATTAATAAAGGCCTTGATTTTGATTGGTTAATAAACTCTGATTTGTTAACAAACTCCTTTGATTGGTTAAATACAGTAGCGGATTAAGGGGCCCCCAATTTTTAGGCCCCCTAAAATTTAAAATTAAAAATAAAATTAGAGTAGCATATTATGCTTTTACAAAAAATTCAAGCTTAAAACTTTTACTATGTTGATTACTGTGTTATTACAGTAGGTGTTAAAAACGATGGACTTTTAGCTGAATTAAAAACATCCATCTTAGAACAAACTATTGGATAACTAAGAATAGTTGACCTAATATAAGCCTTCATCTAAATATGTCCCTAAAAAGAGTCCAGCCTATCCTTCGTGAGAAGTGCAGTGTTGCTCATTATGTGCCGTGTACGGCTCATTCCCTTAATTTGGTTGGAAAAGTGTCTGACAGAAGAAGCGTCCACTAGTTACGCCACTGTGAAAAGTTGTTCTGATAATTGGAAATATGATTTTAAATTTAAAAAATAATAATAATTTACTTTATGGTGTTTTTTTCACGATCACATAAATTTTCCATACATAAAGTAAATAGTTTATTAATAAATATTAGTAAATATTTTTAGATTCTAAAAACCACCTTGGCCACCTATTTTTTAAGTAATTTTAGGTGGCAGCCTTACCTTTATAGTGTTTTTATTAAATTCAACTAGATTCGGTGAAGTGTGTACCAGAAAGTGTGTATTAGAGAGATCTGGTAATGTGATCGATACAAGTCCACTGAATATGGTAGGCGTGGAAGAACTTACAATTGGTATTTTTCAGGACAAATGAAAGATGCAGTTTTGCGTTATCATGAAAGAGTATGGTGTTTGGTGGTATATGACTTGGTTGCGGTCTTAACTTTTTTAATTTATCATTCAGCTGATTACAATACCTTGTTGCATTAACAGTTTCATTTGGCTGCAATAACTCAAAGTACAGGATTACTTCATGTTCCACCATACACGTCAAAATACCTTTTTCGATGAATTTGGCACTATAGGGAGGATGTCGACGACATGTCTGAGTCTTTCCATAACCTCTTTCTCTCTGGGTTATCATAAAACACGCATTTCTTACCACCAGTCACTATACGTGTCAAAAAAATTTCTTTACATGCTTGCTAATTTAAACTTTTATAATCTTTTGTCTTGTTTCTTTGCGATTGCTGATGCGAAACCCATCTATATGCCTAGAGACAAGGCGTTCTGTTTTGACCTTGTCCTTTAAATAAAAATCACTCCTGTTGAACTTTGAATACAAGTCATTGATGGTTGTGAGCATGACAATGCCTTTTCTATAAATTTGGTAAATTTCTTTTTTTGCTTCTGATGCTTTTTTATCCATGTTGAATATGAATAAAATGCAATCTCTTATCTGTGTCTTACCAACCTGCCTTTATTTTGATAATTCAACTTTAATGGAGTTTTAATTAAATATGAATTTTTACACGAGGACTCGGGAACTTATGCATCGAGCTTTAATTTAGCATTTAAAATTTTAATTAATTTCATTTAAAAAAATCATTTTAGATTCAAACCTTTATTATTTCTACTATGTAATTCATATTTTGTTGTTATTGGTATCAACTTAATTAATATAATAATTTTATTATTTTTATTTTTTAAGTACTAGTATATCTGTTATTATATATACAGTTTTTGGCTTAGTTATTGTAGTCACTTTTATGATACGAATTAAACAATAATTAAGAAATAAATTAATTAAAAAACAACAAAATGTGTTTGTTTTAATTAAATTAATTTTTGTCTTAATTAAATTTAATATGTTTTCGAGATTCCAATTAGTGAGACATTTTCTTCGAAACCAATTTGTTAGAAGTAATAATTATTTATTTTTATTATTTAATAAATTATTACAAATATGTAATTATCCGTTTGATTTGGTTGCTGTCTTGACAAGCTTATTGTAGATTTATAACTATTTTATTAGAGATTAAATGAGTGGGGGGGGGGGGGCTGTTGATAAATACTTTTTTAAATTTATTATAAAATTAACAAATTCCGGAAGAGAATTCAAACCAATGAAGACTCGTTCGTCATTTAAAGGGTTTAAGAGTTACCGGAATTTCCTGTGATGTCGACTTTCCTTTTGTTAGGAAATAGCTTCACAGTTGGTTTTGCTATATTCTGAACCATTTCTTGATGAGCAACCATACAAACTGACAGCTCTCATTGGGATTTTATTGCACATTCTTCATCCGGATTATGGATAATAAAATATTGTTCAACATTATTAAAAATTTCGAGTCCCAGTGAATCAAACTAGATGTTAATTTATAAATTTTTCCCTTAGCTTCGTTATCGTTATTGTGGTTTACGTTACCATCATGTTCTCAGTTAACAAAAACTTTGATAATTTTGAAATCTTGTTAGAACATTTAACACGTGTAAAATGAATTAAGTTCTTTTGCCTAGTCAGGATTTTTTGTAAGTGTTTAGAAGTAAGCATTTCAACATAGAGTCACGCAATCAACACATATAATTATCATTGAACGTCTGCTGGTAACTTGTTATACTAATGTAGAGGTAAACCTACAACAACGCGGTTGATACGTTCCTAAAAATGCGGCGTTGTAATTCCAGGCAGCACTGTGATATCAAATAAAGGCACAATATTCACTTACAATTATCAATATTTTTGAAGAATATAATCTGATATTAAAGACCGCAATGGTGCGCTGACCTAAACGATTAGATATAAAGCAAAAAAATAATACATATATTATTTCTATTTGATACGAATTACGTCATTATAACTATTATATGTACATAGAATACACCCGTTTGCAGTGAAAAAAACGCATCTATAATATGGGTTGGTGTCACTATTTCTGATGAAATAGTTAATTTAAGATTTTTAATTTTAGCCATTTTATAAAATAGTTTTCAAGTAATTTTTTATTTAAAGTAAATTATAAGACATGAATTTTGATCCATATAGATATGAGATCATTATTCAAGCCCTTAAATATTACTCTTTATTATAAATTATTTATAATTAAATTTCAGGGTTTTTAGTATTTTTATGAATTTTTATGCAGTTATTTGGAATTATTTCGATATAATGTAAGTCAGATATATTTTTAATTATAAATAAATAAATTAATCGCCAAACACAATTCTCATTTCTTCCAAAGATGCCTAAAAATCGGATTCTACGAAATCCTACAAATTATTTTCATGTTCTTTTGAGATAATTTGTCTTCTGCTACCTTTTTTCTGTTTGCAAATTCCTCCATATTTTTTTTATCTGTAAACACAACATATAGTAAAAAATGCATGCAAAATTTCGATATGTAGAATCGTTGTAATGAATAAACGCACTATAATAAATCATTTAGACATTTTTAGAGATTTTTAGAAAATAATAACCTAAAAAATTTGACGAAATTCCGAAAACTCAACTCTGAGTTGTATAGATAATATAGACATTATTTCGGAAGATTTATCTTCAATTTTTAATAAATTTAATATTAGTTTTTTTCAATAGAACATAATAAAATTTGACTAATTAATGCCTTTGAAAATGTTGAAAATTACGAAGAATTTTGAGGTTTATTTGAAATCACCAAACAATCGATTGGAACAATAATTTGGGACAATAAAAAAATATGGAGGAATTTGCAAACAGATATATATATATGTGTGTGTGTGTTCTTTAATAAAAAATAAATTTGATGATCTCAAAATATCAGAGTGAAATGATTTCTAATAGAATTAAAATTCACATAATAAATAAATTACTTCCCAAAATGGTTTAATAAAAATACGCCAAAACGCACAATTCATCACAATTTCATAATAAATATAGATAAAAGCTTAATTTCCGTTTATTTTCTATTTGTATTTAGCACTTGATTTGTTATAGTTTTAAACAAAAATAAACAAACTTTCTTTAGAATTAAAATTAACATAATAAATGTAAATAAATCGCTTGCCAAAATGGTTTTAAAAAATTACGCCAAAATACAATCATTACAATTTCATAATAAATATAGAATAAAACTTAATTTTCGATTATTTTCTATTTGTATTTAGCACTTGATTTACGGACAAAATTGCATACCTGTTTTTAATGAACCTTGTTATATATAGACTAATGCATTAAAATATGGTTCATACATAACATAACATGCTGTCACCTCCACAATAAATACGTTTCTGAAAAAACGTTTAAAAATAAATAAGTATCCTTTAGTAAAAATGGGAAATACCTTTCATGCTATCCATAAATTGTAATATGGTATAAAAAGTTTCCGATTTCTATCAGATTTTTATTAAATAAAAACCCAATTTAGTTCAAAAAAATCATATATACAAAAATCATTAAAACAATTGTAGATCTGGTTGGTAACATTTAGAAAGCTTGGCTATGAATCAGTAAAAATATCGATGTTTTTGATTTTGATGATTTTCGGCACTTCTTTTTTTCAAGTGAATTCGATATATATATGTTGAACTATAAAATCAAATACCCAAAGATATTTTATTAGAAAATCTGTTATCTTCGGTTGTACTTTTGATTTTGATAATCAGCTAAACAAATCTTGAGATTTTGTTTAAAATTTAGGGTACATTCCATAAATAATTTTTCATTACTCCAAATTTAGGTGTTCGGCAATAAAACGGAGTTATTTAAGTTGATTGGTATAGTCATATGTTACCTACTCTATCAAATCATTCTAGCATAATCATCAATTCATTAATGTAATAAGTTTTCATGTTATCAAAACCTTTTTTACCATTTTCGCGTGAAAATTCCATAATTAAGACTTTTGTGGCATCAATTTTTCAAACCTTTACAGAAAAAAAACTTTCCATACTCCACAATGCTAAAGTTGACCTTCTTAACTGCATCGAAAGTATGTTTGAATTTGATTTTAATGTAAATGTAATGACTGCCCTGTTCAACCTTCATGAGGTAAAAGTACTTTAAATTCAAGTCCTTTCCTGTGTTTGAATCATCAGCTCTCAAGACATTGTTACGTATTTGTAATATAGAATAAAGATTCTATCAAAATACCTCAAATTTGTAAAAAAAATATATGTATCTCTTTTTAATCTCTTTTAAAACACCGGCTATGTACTTCACCACACTGATGAAAAGATTATGTGCTAGTTAAACTTTAAAATGAACTGATTGGGTTATGTAATACTTGAAAATGATGCCAACAATTTAATTTTGCCCATTCTCATTACTGCCTAAAGTAGCCTATGTATGCACAATGGACAATACAAATCATGCCATTGTCTCTCATCTGTTTTAGCTATTTTAGCTTTCTTCCAACTTTCATCGAATTCATTTAAACGCCGTTTTTAGCGCAAATATTTTTATGAAAACAGAAATGAGCATTATATTGCTTTGTAATTTTAAAACAGTGTTAAAAAGGTTTAAGTATTGATATAGTTATATTTTTTACTAATTAGTCTATAATCGAAATTTAAATGAAGATAATCATCCAATAGAAATGGTTTATTCAATGGAATGTCATGTAGTGGTTCAACAACTTTAATTATATGTTCAAAATATATTCCCACTATAAAATTTTTAAAAAAATCAATTTCACTAGCTGTATTTCAAGTTGTAATCTATTTATTAATCAAATACTTCTATAAAGAATCACATGGCTGGAGTGCAGTGGAGCCAATGACAGAATATTCATCAACTGTGGCTGATTGTGGATCTCCCAGTACTCCATTCTGTGACCGCTACAAATCAGAGGCACGAAAAGGCTACATGGCTTTTTTTGCTGGATTGGGATTTCTTATAGGAACGATAGTTTTGGTAATTAATTTCGAGTTACCATAATATTCTAACTAGCACTTAACAGTACACTCAGAGCGGTTGTTTCGAATATGAAGTATTTCATCTACAAAAGTTTCGGAATACATGCGAAGGTTTAGAGTTTTACGAAGTCGGGCGTGAATACTATCTTAATGAAGCTGAAAAATATAAACAGGAAAATCTCCCTGTAGGCTCACCTGGAGTTACTTTATGTATTAATTGATGTACTTCTTGTTTTGTTAAAGTATAATTAGTAATTGTGAATCTTTTTATTTCTTATTTAAATTTTCCAAAACAGAAACTAATATACAAATTTATTATCTTTTTGGTCACCTTTAATTTGTTTTTAAAATATTTCATTTATTTTATTTTTCACAAAATTTTATTTATATTTTTGGTAGGAAGCAATTATTTCTGACTTCATGTGTAGTTTATTAAAACAATAAAACCCAAAACAGTAAGATTTACTGTCAAACAGATATAATATTTCAATATTATAGAACCTTTCTTTTTGTTTGATCTAGAAATAGATAACCCTATTGAAGACCTAATGAAACTGGTAATATTAGGTCCTGGCACAATTGATCAAAACAGCAGCGCTCCTTTTCATCGACGTTTTTTTCAGAAAACTTTATTGGACAGCATTTGAATTTTCTCTTTGTTTTTTCATTACATAAAGTTCTTTTGATTAATAATTTAATAAGTTCGGGAATTCCGTTATCTTAATGCAGAGCTTTCCAACCGGTGTGTCGCGACACTTTAGTGTGTCGGCAGCGCTGCATAGGTGTGTCGCGTGAACATAATGAAAAGCCGCAAAGTCCCTTAATTTTATAAACTTTTTAACGATTAAAGCTTAAAAATGCTTGATGACGAAATGCGAGTCTCATTATCTAATATTCCACCAAATATTCAAAGGTTGTGTTCTTCCCATCCAGCTCAAATATCTCATTAAAATTGTAAATATATATTGGCGTTATTCAAATTGTTTAATTCTTAATTAATTACATATTGTTACTTATAAACGATACCATCCACATTAAATTTTGTTTTCAGTCATGAACTATCCTTTTCTGCTATTTATTTCGATATTTATATTTAAATATGTTTCATTGTCTTTTGTATAACGGTTTACCATATGGCGTAAGTTGTATGACGTCTGGTTTTCTGGTAAAACTGATTTGCTGTGTCGCGAAATGGTGGAAGTCTAAAAAGTGTGTCACAAGCATGAAAAGGTTGGAAAGCACTGCCTTAATGACATTATTGATTTATTAAAAAGATTGAACAAGCCAAAAATAAATTTACAAGAAAATAACATACTTTTTTCACTAATTTAAAAATTCTGAATTTGCTAATATTCAGAGTTTTGAAACAGAATATTGATGAAAAGGTAATTCACGCTTAATTAAAAGCGAAAAAATAAAAAGAATAGCAATAACAAAGTAGCATAATAATATAAGAGTAAATGATGAAATATTATTATATTTTCATGGAATATAATATGATAACAGTTTCAATAGAAAGAGGCTTAGAAACAATTTTAGACGAATGGTTAGTTAACAAGAAAATTTCAAAATCAGGTTTAAATAAAGAAGATAATAAAGAGACTACAAGAGAAGCCATAGGAGATATAATAACTCCCAAAATCAAAGAATAATAGCATTGATGAGAAACTGAAAGAAATAGGAAATAAAATGTCAATTATAGATGTTTACCATCATGACCCTTTTTTTGCAAACTAATCATCAGAAAAATCAAGTAAAAAGGCTTAAATTTTCTCCCCACAGTTAATAAATTCGCTAATAAGGATAAAATTTCTGAGCTTGCTTTACGAACCAAAGAAATGCTTTTGAAAGCACTCGACAATTGTTTCCTCTCCTTAAATATCAACCTTTATCGGTGGATTTAGAATCTATTTGGAATAAACGAATGTCTTAAATTTTCCACATAAGAAGAACAGCTTATTGATTTGAAAAACAACATGGTCAACCAAATTAATTTTGAAAAGGGACTGGAAGAGTTTTGGATTTCTCTAGGCAAGGATTATCCTGAGTTGAGCATCAAAGCGTTAAAATTATTTCTTCCATTTTCTACATCATACTTATGTGAACTTGGATTTTCGGCACTGGTTCATATCAAATCAAAAAAACGTGAAAGATTGCAGACAGTTGATGAATAAATGATAGTTAGTTTGTCGTCGCTCTCACCTCGTTTCGATGTTGTTTGCCAGAAACATCAAGCACAACCATCATATTGAAGTTTGGGAGGAAAAAATAAATAAAAATACTTAAAATAAAAATAATTTGTATTTATTTTTTTTCTCTCAAACCCGCAAATTAAACTTTACATCTAAAATATTTGTCAGGGATGTCACGAAATTTTTTTGAAGTGAATGGGGTGTCGCCATCGAAAAAAGATTGACGAACATTGTGTTATAAGCAGGGCTGGAAGTGATAAAACTTAATTTTTATACTTTGAAAACGTATTTAAGCCAAAATGATTTACTAGCTTATACTATTTACTAGGATTCTCATCCGTTAAAATATTAACATCGGTTTGTAAATTAATAAATATCTCCATAAATTTTATTATTTAAGAAATTATCTATTTTCTATTTGTTTGTCATTTAAACAAATTTCAATCTTCCTTTTAAAATATTTTTTGATAAAAATATTTTTAAAATTTTAAACATTTCTAATTAAAACCTTTAGAATCTTTTAATTTTCTCATGCTATTAAAATGGATCCAGCTGTGCATTTTTTGCCTTATGATCCTAACATTGATGAACAAATCAAATCTAATTAAACTAAAAATCACGGGTTTATTTACACTAATTGTTATTTGCTTGACTCCAAGTGTATAAGCCAACGAAGGCTGTTCTCGATTTTGACCATTTATTGAAATACCAGCTTCAGATTCTCCAATAATCATCAGACCCTTTAGTTTTCGATAAAGGGCTTTTGCATTCACCCGCTGCTTAGCAAGCATCGTATTGCAACATTTGAGCCATATTCAAATATAATTTCACAACATTACCCCATCGAATTTTCTCTAATTCATCAGTCTCTAACAGTATAGGCTATAATATATTAAAATTGCTATTTTATTTCTATAATTTTCTGTAGATTAATCGTGTTGAACTTTTTAAAGTAATTTATTCTTTAGATAATAATTATTTTTTTAATATTTTATTTATAAAAGTTAAATAATGAATTTATGTTCTAAAAGTTATTTAAATAATTAAATAATTTTTCCTATAAATATTTTGCTTTGTTTTATTTAACGTACTTGAATATCATGTTTTAATAATTACATAACTAAACCTATTATATAAGCTATATTGTTTATATTTCTACATTATAAATATATAAATATTGCTTGTATTGTAGATATTGTAAATGATTCCGCCATCATTTTGTGATTTGGGAAAAGCCACTAAAGATTTGTTTAATAAAAATTTTCATTTTGGTTTGTTATCAGTCGAATATTTGTCTAAATCTGCACAAGGTGTTGAATTAACAATTAAAGGTGATAATAGCGTGAAAGCTGGTAAATTAAACGGTTCATTGGAATGGAAATATAAATTTGAAAATGGTTTAAAAAATTCTGTAAAGTGGGATACCAAGAATGAAATAGGCGTAAATTTTTCAATTGAAGATTTCATCAAAACAGGCTCAAAATTATCAGCTGATTTAGGATTCAACCCGGATAGTGGGTGAGAAAAAATATAGATATTGATATCTTATCTTGAAAGTTAATTAGAAATAAAAAAATGAAGATGCAAACATCATTTAAAAGGAAATATTTAAATTGCGGAATGGACATGTGTTTTACAAATCTTAAACCTATATTAATACCATCATTGGTAATTGGGTAAGTTACTCATTTCAATTTTGTGTTATTGTAATTGAAAAATATTCATTGTTATTAATATAATGTATTCTTTAATCAATTTGTTACCTAAATATGATAATATGCTCGTATAATTCTGAAAAGAAACGGATACTGTATTTCCAGATGCACAGAAAGCAAGGGCTATCTTTTGGGGGCTGAAATCAATTACGACACGAACCGGATGAGCATTACGAGGCATACTTTCTCACTGGGTTATCACAAAGACGATTTGTCATTGATTGGTAGCGTTATCAACAAAACGGACGTTGAGACTCACATTTACCAGCGAATCAATCCGAATGTCGAGGTGGGAGTCCAGATAAAATGGAACTGGAACTCGCGGAACACAGAATTCGGAGTTGCCGGAAAATACCAATTCGATAATAGCTCGATATTCAAAGGCAAAATCGATAACAAGAGCATCCTGGGTCTTGGCTATGTGTTCCGGGCTCGCGACAGTAACAATATTTCCATTGGCCAATTTTCCAATTTGATATAATGACATATTTATTCCTATTCAGATGTTGACATCACCTTGAATGCAGAGATCGATGGGAAAGATCTGGAGAAAGGCGGCCACAGATTCGGGATGGGCTTGTCGTATGCTCCCCGATAATTCGATACCAAGTGATCATTTTATTATCGATTCAGTGAATGAATAAATGTTCTTTGCCTTTTATATTTATTGATTATCATTATTTTCCATGTTCAGTTTTTGTATTGATTGATTTATCATTTGGTCAAATATTTCAGGTGCCGATCGAGACTTCCGGGAGCTGGAATTGGTAATTTGAATATCGGTTACCATAGAAGCACAATTGTGTTCGTCTTTAAAAAATGGACTAAACCCATAAATGTTGCACGAAAAAGCCTTGCATTATTTGATTTAAGCTTATGAGTCATTACATCACGCCAAAAATGACCATTTTTGGACCACCCACCTTGTCACGCTTGGTCACATTTCCCTAGACTCACCCACACCCTAATCGTGACGTCATTTTATTGTTCACGAAATGGGGCTAGCCCAATGGTACACTAATACAATGCCAATTAAAAATTTACAGACAGTTGTAACAGTTTAAAAACAATTTAATGCTTCAAACAAAAAGTAAAATGAAATTTGTATAAGGATTTTAAAATTGTTTCAAGCACGTCTAATTAAGATCCTTAAATTAAGCAAGAATCCGTTATAAAATGTTTAAAAATATAACAGTGGACTAAGTAAAATTAATTTAATCAACTGGTTCTTCGAGGTCAGGAATCCGTGGAGAATTACCACGTTGTTCCGAAGGTAAAACGAAAAAAGATCCAAACAGTGGTTTCTGGTTCACACAAGCGGTGAACAGACGTGTTTGTCTGAACTGTCGCTGGATTCTGCTACTTTTTCAACTACTTCAGTAAAATTAATGTGGCATTCGTTTTTTGTCTACGACAGATGCGATAATGATTTGTCTTGGCAACAACAGTTGGAAAATTCATGCCACAGACTTGACATTGTCTCTTCCAAATCCACAATGGACAATAAAGATCAAATGGATATGGCTGTCTAAGTTTGGATTGATTCGTAACATCCGAGTGAATATCTTGAAGAAGAAGAACGGACAGATGGCAAAAATGACGACCTGCTGATATCGGATCCTTCGGAGGCAATGCATTAATCCCAAATTCAGTGTGCTCAAAAACACGAGGATATGGTAAATACCTGTTTGGTAAGATTTTTCGAAATTGAGGATAGCGAAATAGTTTGCAGCAAGATACATTTGTACACTTGACCACTTGAAGCATGTACTTTGAACTTATTATGTGCTGCGACCGCCACAGTAGGTTTGCAACTTCTTCTCTGGGAACTCGGAGTGTTTCATTGCCTTCTGGTATTGGAATAGCCTCCGCATACACTGCATTTTTGTCGATGACTGTTTTACTCCATATAGATGCTAATACATTCATGGCGTGAAAGAAATTCCTTTTTTCCAATTCTTCGTCGATTATCTTTCCACTTGCACCAATATGTGAACCAAAATGTTCGTGATCAAGAACCAACCCACAAATATCATGGGATAGGGGAGCCATTCTACGTTCACAGGGATTATATGCACTGTAGCCTCTTGGAGTAATAACAACTATGTACATGTCAAGATCATATTCCAGAAAAACATTAATCGCCTCTTCAATAACTTTCGGATACCGTGCATTCTCGTCTGGTCCTCCATCTGACCGTGACACCCAAAATGGTTTAACATTTCCGGATGGTGTTTTGACAACATTCTCAAACCGTTCATCATCAACTATGTGGCGTATGTCCGTGCCATGACTGTAGGCATTTGATGTATCATGCTTTCCTGAACGGATTGCTATATAAGTTGGCCCAGTGTTCGATATCCCGGTTGCCTTGTCGCCAACAATGTCATCGTTGATAGTTAGGAAGGCGTACACTGAAGGTATCAATTTATGTTTCTCGGCTACCACCCAATCGTGATCTGGCAATTTTACTCGGTACTCTGTACTCATCATAATTGGCTGCTCTTTACTTGCTGCTGCAATTCCAAGAGCTATTCTAGCTTTATCGTCTGGCGAAAATAGCATTGTGTTTTGTGGACCAATAAGTGTGAATAGTTCCATAACGAGCCTGATCGCAGCCAAACCAAACTGGGCATCTTCATTTTTCTTCCGAGCATTGAATTGGGCTTTGACAAGTTTCACCGGAACCGTTTGTACATGTCTTTTGCCTTCATTTGTATTCCAGCGACGTGGTATCAGACGTCTGTATACAGCAGTTCTTTCAATATTGTAACCTTTTTCATTGAGCATTAGTGTCAGATCATCTAAAGTTTTCAGGACATTGCAATAATTCAGATCGACGCCCAGGATCAGCTCCAGCTTCATTGGAACAAACGAGT
The DNA here is from genome assembly GCA_959609185.1 of Schmidtea polychroa. NCBI lineage: Eukaryota > Metazoa > Platyhelminthes > Tricladida > Dugesiidae > Schmidtea > Schmidtea polychroa. The sequence goes on along the minus strand of CAUHTR010001012.1, from coordinate 81,009 downwards.
TCCCAAATCACATTGAGAAGATCTGGATATTTCTGCTCCTTTCTGGGACGCCCAGGTTTTTCAAGTAATGTTTCACCTGCAGCTGCGGATAATTTTTGGTATTTTTCTTTTTTTTTCAAGCGAGATTTCTGTGCTCGAGAACGGTTAAGTCGAAGAGTTTGAATAGCTTGTTGGATTTTCTTTTTGCTAGTCTCCAAGTTCTTCAATTCCTTTCCTACAGCTTCTGAATCACCTAAACCTTTCTGTTGCTTTAATACAAGGAATGATATGTTGGCATTTACTTCATCCAAACGTTTTTGTTCTCGTATTTCTGCTGGTGTATGACGTTTTATATCTTCCAACACATTCTGCTTTTCAACCTCATTTATACTCGATTCACTAGTGATGATTTTCGATTCGTCGACAACTGAAGTATGCTGATTATTTTGTCCATAACTGTCGGCAATAACAGTTCACCAGCAGATGATTCAACAGACACAGATGGAACCTCCTGCAATAATGTTTTCTTTGCTGGAATATTTGTCCAATAACTCAGATGCTTTACTTTTCGTTTTGCTACAACCATTCTTAACTCGTTCAGTTTCGTTTGACATGTAGATGGTTCTGATTTTAATTCATTCCATAAAGCCTGCGCCTCTGTCAGCTGATCGTGCTTCGATTTGTCCGGATGTGCAAGAGCATACGTATTCACTAGATCTTGGTATGGATCTGGCATTTTGTTAACTTTACTTTTCTTGAACATGTCTATAGTCATCCAATATTAAAAGTTTTCTTTAATATTCTAATTTAATATTCTAATTTATTGATTTATTTATATTAAAATATAAACTAATAAATACAACTAGCGTGACGTCACGTTCAGCTCAACTGACCCACCCACCCACGTCACGTTTTGAAGCGTGACGTAATTATGCAATGACCCCTTATCGATTTATTTTTGCGTACTAAAATCGGATAAACGGCGCGGATACCGTATAGATGTGGCAAATTTATTTAAAATTGGACTTTGGAAGTATAAAATTTGGTTATCGTGAAGTTCGATTATGTCTAAGTGGAATGATTCAAAACGATATTTAATAGGATAATAAATCAATGAGAGTTTAGTATGTCGAACAATTAAATTTAAATTTTTTCCTAACCAGGCTACATATTTTTAAATGAGTTTTTGGTGCTCACAGGCTATTTTCTAATAGTTATAGAGCTACTGATAGATTTTTCATCTAATCTAAATTTACGAGACATGGTGTTTTGCTAAGTACCCACTTTGTAATATGTCACAAGAATTTTTATTTTATATGCACCCAAATCAAAGATTTTGTTACCTCTGCTACACGAAAACATTAGTGGATCGGTAACTATTCATTTAAACAACATATTAAAAAATCGATTAATTTATAAAATTAAAGTGTTTTGATAAAATGAGAGTTGAAAAACATTTCGTATAAACTTATTATGAATGAAAACAATATATTTGATATAAATCAAAATCAATCCTGACAAATGAGATCCCAAATGATACATGCAAATGGTAATAATTATTGAACGAAAATGTGAGTAGCCGCTGAGTGCTGATCCTCATTTCGACCAAGTACAAATACGTGTTTCTTCAACCACTTCATAAAAAGCCCATTTGAGGCAGCTAAAGCTTCAGGTTCAGGCGGTTCCCACTCTACACATTTCTGTAAGCGTTTTTGAAGATTTCCAGGTAACTAAATAATAATAATAATAATAATAATAATAATAATAATAATAATAATAATAATAATAATAATAATAATTATTATTATTATTATTATTAGCGTTGCTTAATAAAAATCTTAGAATACTTGTTTATTACGGCCCTGCAAAATAGGAGTCCATAAGGTAATAACCTAGAAAGAAAAAATTTGTATTTTACCCCGAAAATTTATGAAATAACCTTGGCAACAGTTTGAGATCGACATTCAATCAGCTCTTCCATAATAGTTAACAGGTGGCCATTTACTACGACAAACTACAGAAAACAAAATATCATTATTCGATTCCTTGTACAACAAATAGAGATATTGTATGAAATATCGAACGGGTTTGTCACAGAATATTGATAAAACATTTATTATTATGCGTTATGCGATCAGATTCGAATTCACTAACAAGAAAATTCTCCAAACCATCTCAAAAAGACTCCATACTATCCTTACTAGTATACTTCATTCAAGGTTATGTCTAAGTGAATATAAATTTCCCATCATAATGATACCATCATTTGCAACATTATGTCTTAGTTTTGTTTTAACCTTTTATCCAAGCAAAGCTTGCGCTACTATTAGGCTAAACTAGACAGATACTAAGTTAGCTAACTGCAATGGAACATAAAAGTCCAGATAGTAGTAAGCAAGATATCGTTTTTTATTTTCAAATTTCAAAGCGGTAATAAATTCATATCACCAATAAACATGGTCTAGGGAGAAATAAATCTCCACTAGAAGGGCGACAAACCAAATAACAAAAACTTCTTTTTATTCCATTTGAGTAGCTACCTTTTATAGATTGTTATTTGCTGGCATTTATTGATAATCCAATGTTGTTTTCGTTTTATTGTTTTCCAAACCATTTCCGACATTTCCCCTCATTCCTGTTATCTCAGGCAATTGTAGAGATGTGGAATTTTATTTAATTTTTTAATTTTTTTATTTTCCCGACTTTCCCAGTGGTCTAAACGGTATTTCGACCAAGCTGTCAAGGTAAAACAATTCGATTTTTCAATTTGATATTTGCTTTTTGTTTTCTCTTTTCAATTTGTATTTATCAGTTAATAATGAGCCTTGTCATATTTCATTGTATCTCGGAATTCTGGAGCAACGTATTCTTTATTTTATACATTTTCCCCTTCACTCATTTTGCTCATTTAAAAGTTATTATTTAATTTTATAATTTACAGTATTGTGAGAATTAATGTGAACACGTGATAATTTAAAGAAATCATTTATTGATTATTGATTTAATTAGCCCACCGATTTTCGATGGGAATTAGACAGGGTGAGTTCCCTGGTCATTCAATGCATGAAATCTTTTAGTGCTTGAAATAATTTATTGTGACCTTCGACACATGTCATGGAGCCTAACCTTGTTGATAAACTACCTCAACTTTTCGTAGTTCAGCTTCCAGTTTTTGTTCCAGCAAATCTCTATATTTTTGAGAGTTCATCATACCTTCGAGCGGCAAGAGAAGCTACATAATATCGTCTTTAACGAGAGTTTAATGTTTTGATCAATATGAGTTGCCATTTGTTTTTGTTGTCACTTTTTCTAACTAAAGGAGATCTCTGATCCTATACTGTCTTGTTGAAGTTCTTGGCTTGTTTATCTACGATTTACTTTCCATTATTATAAACGCTTAACCTCTTCTTGTTTTCCTCTTTCTATTTACGTCAATCGTCCCTCCACACTCTTTGACAATGTCCATTTAATATATCAAAAACAACACATCTCTAACTTGCAATATGCCGTGTAATAAGATACAATTTAATATTGAAATCCAAAATTTATTGCTGATTGACCTTGATCGATTTGTTTAGTTTCTTCAATTTCAGCAGCCACTTCAATTATTTTGTAGGACATGCTTGAATTTGATTTTTGAATTTCGGAGAGTAAAATTAAAGTGTATCGATAAATAAATATATTTTAATTACTTAATATAATATTCAATTTTAATATTTTAATACCTTATAAATAATAAAAAATTTTGTATGATATTTCTGATATTGTGACCAGCACACATTATTACTCACTAAATGTCAGAACAGTAAAACAAAACTGTCGCTAACTTTGATATGCCCGTCTTGCCAACTGAGAAAACATGTAAATTATTTCGTGTTCACATTAAGTTCGCACAGTATGAAATGTCTTTTATGTTTTGAGTTTTAAACTGTAACTTAGAACTCTCGAAGAATTTTATAGCATTCATATGATAAAAATATTAGCCTACATCATCAGAAATGGTTAATAAATGCAAAATTGTGGGTAAGATATTCATCCAAAAGTCCATCGCAGTCTTTACCGCTTCTTGATAGTGATTACTGTTGACCGAATGATGGCTAGCAGCAGTTTCGCAATACATGGTCCACAACTAAATTAAGCATGTCTGGTAAACTGATCCAGGATCATCCAAATAAAATTTACCTGACAAAGCACGAACGCATGGTAAAGAGAAGACATAACGATGACTGATTGCTGAAAAGAATAGAAAGATAATTGAAATTAAGTGTTTTATAGCAATGAAATTTTATCCAAAAAAAAATAAAAAAGACAGTTGCAATATATTTCGACGCCTCAAAAGTTTTTATCCAATAAATATTTATTAATATTAGTAAAATTAATTAGAACTCAAAATAAATATAGATATTGCATTTGAAATTTTATTTTAACATAGAAGCATTACAATAGATAAATGTTTTGGTCTCGAGTACTCCTTGTGATACCAAATGGGTTCTATTGTACATTCTTTTCCTGTCACTACAGTTCTCATTTTCAACTTACGTGTCTTATTAAAAATAAATCATTATGTTCAGTAATGTAATGTTTCTACACAAACTCGTGTACAAAGATGACAAGCACTCTTACCATTTAATATGTGGCATTCCTAACGCTACTAATAAAATGATATGCTAGACCATGTTGAATGTCAAATTAGGTTTTAGATTTATTACTGAACAAATCATAAATTTTGCAAGACAGAAATTATTTTAATATTATTATATTCAGTGTTTAGAGTTTTTAATTAATTTTATTAATATTATTTTATTAATAAGATTACACAGATTATTAAAGAATTACTGATCCATCTATAAATGAATATTTAACAGTTGAGAAATGGAAATATATTGCATGAAATTATTTTAGAAAATGAAGTTTTTATTATAATTATTATAACTTCATGTTCCCAATCAAGTAGCACACGTTTGAGTGAGAGTCAATATTCAACAGTGCAAAGCAAACCAATTCAATAATTATTGCATTTTATCAAATAATAAATTAAATTGAATTTTTTTAATTTTAATAAACCAACCCAAACTGAGAAAACCTACACCATTAAACGGGAAATATTCCCAATTCCTCATTCATTCTTACTCCTAAATTAAATCGTGAATATTGAGAATTATGAAGAAATGGATAAAAGCTTTTTGATTTAGATATGGCAGTAAGCTTCTGAACATAATTAATTATGATACTAATATAATAATGATACTAATATAATAATGATAATAATAATAATAATAATAATAATAATAATAATAATAATAATAATAATAATAATAATAATAATAATAATAATAATAATAATAATAATAATAATAATAATAATAATAATAATAATAATAATAATAATAATAATAAAATGAAGAGAAAACATGCATATTTGATGCCATTCTATAGTAAAAATATCAAAGCGATAATTCATGCCAAAAACCCACCAAAGGTGGAATGGATTTTGAATGGGATTCACTGAGTAGCTGGGAGTATCAACATTATAAAGATATATCAATATATAATATTAATTGGATCAAAATCAAGGGAAATATAATTACTATAATTACAATATTTATAAATGGTAGATTAAATAATATTTTCCGTAATAATTTGCTGGATATGGTAATATGTGTCTGATACGACGGGAGAGACATATTTTGCAGTCATGCAAGTTGGGAATATTAGTTTCCGGACTGACAAGGTCTGATTGGACATTAATGAGAAATTAAATTCAACATTTTGGATTATAATAAATTGTTCAAAAACTTTTGAAAAATCAAATCCATAACATTTATCTGGATTTATAATTCAGGAAGAAACAGAGAAGAAATAGAACATTATAAAGATATCTTTAAAAAATGCAAAAGTAAATAAAGTGTTTTAATTTAAATTAAATACAGTATATCTTGGAAAATTTTCCAATTTGTACGCCATTTATTTCAAAACGTGGAAATTATTTTGAAAGAAACATTCTTAACATAAAAAGAAAAGGATCTTTCAAATTGAAATTTTTGAAGGATGTTACTGCATGAAGTTCGTTATTTACACCTATTATTATTATTATTATTATTATTATTATTATTATTATTATTATTATTATTATTATTATTATTATTATTATTATTATTATTATTATTATTATTATTATTATTAAACAATTAAATGATAATTTAAGCCTTTTTAAGTTGAGGTAAAAATTTACATACAAAAATGTAGAATTAACTCTAGAAATAAAAAATTATAAAATAAGCATAACATGTATGAATTTTAATCCGCAATTTTGAAGGTAAAGGCTTTTAAAAGTTAAGGATGGATGTTTCTCATGATGGTAGACAGCCAACGCCTCTAGATCTTATCTAATTGTCTATAAGTGTTGACTGAATGCCAATTTAGAAGAATCGATTTTGAAGAGATTAAAATTTTATTATCAAAAAGGAATATTCTAATTGAAGAGAAACCTTATTTGCTTTTTTGATTACATAACAAATCGTGATAATTTCTATTTTATCATTTAAGATTATGTCACGGCCCAAAATATTTTGCGATTACTGCAACTCAAAATTAGACTCAGACAAGTCGGACTCAATTTATTCAAAGGAGAAATTTTATTTTATCATGCTTTCGCATTATTAATCATGGGAATTTTGTTTGATTTATGTGATGATAAATATTATATGTTTGATTGCTAGTCAAAATTATATATAATAATAACATGATTTTTACAACATAAATATTCCAAATGAGACATCCTTATTGGTAAATTAATAATTAGTAATTAACAAAATTACTAGACAAATTGGAGACGGAAAAAAATTTTTTCAGAATAAATTTACCTTTTGTTGGTCAGGAAATCCAGATAAAATGACTTTAACCAAATCAGCAATGGACTTTTTAAATCCTAACGGAATCGGTTGACATGATATCCCAGTGCCATTACTTGTCACACAAGTATGGATCATTGAACCGAGTAATAACCAATTGAGAGTTCTCACTCGGTCAACACAGAGAATGAACTCTCGGGGACTACGAGAATAATCATTAAAATTTCGAGAAAAATAATACTAAATAAAAAATAGTGAATAATTGGTGCTTGTGTTAAATTTAAAGGGTGTCGTTACCAAAATGTTCATTTTTCAATAACCATTCTAAAAGAATTCCATAAAATCAACTATTATTCCATTAATTATTATTATTAAATTATTTATATTTTTATATTATTATTAAAATTACATTTTAAGCGATGACCCTATAAGGAATTTTTGTTTTGAACATTCAAGTTTTGTTGGTTTTCGTTTATAATATTTTTGAAGTAAGTAAATAATCAATTTGCATTTCTTTTTCTATGAAGGCGCTTTATATTATATTTTTATAAGGGTTCAGATTATGTCCCCACTAATTGTACTAATTAGGCGCACTGGTTTTTTCAATATTATAAAATATAAGAATGCTTCAGTCGGTAACCGGACAATTCGGCGCAGGAAAATTCTGCGTGGACAATTAGGTGCAGTAAAACGGACAATTCGGAGCAGAAATTTGTAATACATATGAAAACAATAAAATAAATCATTTATTGTGTTATTAATAATATATGTATATAAAAATATAAGCAAACAAACCTATACTATTATAAATGTTATGCTTTAAGTTTAGATTTAATAATTATAATTTATAGCATAACTAAATAAGAATAAGTCAGTCTTAATGGGTACTTATTTGTTATTTTTATAAATTTTGCCATTTTTTATCGATTTGAACGCAATCTCATTACATAAGAAAAATATAAGAAAAATTAATTTAAAAAATTAAAATTTATTATATTTTAATATTCAATTAATTTATAAAAAATCAATAGAACCATATATTTCCAATTTTTATGTTGTCTTTGAAATTAATTATCCGCGACGAATTGCCCTAGAACCCTTCAATCAGCTCACAGAGTAATTATTTCAGCACTTGTACACAGTATTTCGGGTTAATAAGCATGTTTTCTTCCTTTTCTTTTTTCAATTATATATGATAATACAATAAGTATACAATATACATTTTGTGATTGAAATTTTTATGTTGTCTTTGAAATTAATTATCCGCGACGAATTGCCCTAGAACCCTTCAATCAGCTCACAGAGTAATTATTTCAGCACTTGTACACAGTATTTCGGGTTAATAAGCATGTTTTCTTCCTTTTCTTTTTTCAATTATATATGATAATACAATAAGTATACAATATACATTTTGTGATTGAAATTTTACACTGGGAAAACCTTTAAATCAAGCCCATGAAAATATTCTTGTTTTCCTAGAAGGATCAATAATAACAATAGGTGTTTTTTTGATTTCAGTCATCTACCAAACTTTTCATACACAATTATTACGTTGGTATTAGTGATTGACGCGCAATGCATACTACAGTAAACCCTCCAACTGCGCGGTAGATACGTTCCACAAAAACAACGCGCAAACCAAAACCACGCACTGTGAACCCGATTTTTTATGTAATTATGGGGTTAGGTTCCAGATATTACAAAAATATTAAAAAATATAATAAAAAGTCTTTATTCAACTGAACTTTTAATTTTTTCGGCATTCAATTTAATCCTCCTTATGCTGGATTCGTTCATATTGTGTCTCTTAGCTAAAACAGACATTTTTTCGCCATTTTCTAATTGCTTCACAATTTCAAGTTTTGCCTCTAACGTCAATATTTTTCTTTTGCCAGCTTTTTCCATTATTATATATAAGGTGTAGAAATTATTAAAAACCTATTAAATCAAAATGAGTATTAAATCAAAAATCAAAAATTTTATTTATACTTACTTTATAACACTCTTTAATTGATGTAATAATTTTTTATTACGGTTATATCTAATACACACGAATAAGATTTTTTTGAATTTAATACTAATATATTTTTAATTAAATAAACACTTGTATAAATATCTATTAATTAAAACTATGTAATTTTACATCCTAATCCTAATCACATCACTAGAAAAATGAAACTGCCTTTATTATTTTTATATAAAAAATACAGTGCATCGAAATACGATGAATCACTATTTTCACTACCATATGTATTCGTAGTTTTACGGGATTCACCATAAAAAATTAAATTGACATGATTTTTCTTGTTAAAATAGACAAAAACAAAAAAAAACCGTGCAGCTACGAAATTTTTAGCGCGCAGATCAAAATTTTGGTATTAAAGGTTTGGCCGCGCAATTGCGAAACCGCGCAATTGCGAAACCGCGCAATGAAAAACCGCGCAGTTGGAGGGTTTACTGTATAGAGAAATAATGAATAATAAAGGGAGTTGAAATTCAAGCATAAACAAGAGGTTCCAAATGCCTGGCTTTAAAGTTCAGTGTTCGACAATTTTTCATATTTTAGACAAGCAAACAAATATAATAATTTTTGCTTTTAAACTTAAGATTAAAAAGAATACAAATGATGTTGAGATTATAATTTATTATTTTCTACCTTAATAAATTTACTTGTGTTGTAAACCAATAGCAGTAAGGTTATATCGACCAAAACCAGATAGGATAGATACAAAACAATAGCATAGATATAAGTGAAATTGTTTAATCGCCAAGATTTTAATGTTTGTTTTAAATAGAAAAATTAAACAAACTAATACAATCAAACACATCAAAACTCCTAAAATACACCACCGTAAGCGGTTAATTCCCCAACATATAAGCTAAAATTACACTGCACTCCTCCATTAGCCGGTGAACATATATTTTATTAATAATACATAATATCTGATACTCATAACCGTCGGTAATTTCATTTGTAACAAACCCTTTATTTCTGTGTCAATGATCCACCACCGTACATCCACACCTTAATGATGCATAAGTCCCAAGAGATCTTCTAACATGACTTGTAACTAAACAATGGGAAGCTCAGAGACAAAAGAAAAAAAAAGATAATTAAAGGCCCGATAAGCAAAAACAGTTTAATGAAAATTATTCATAAGAATTTTATTTTGGATATAAAAAAGTACTTCGAAATTTGGATCAAATTAATGAGATAAAGGATCTGTAATGATAAAATCCCTTAATTATGAATAAAATAGTAAATTTTTAGATCTGTAACTAAATAAATAGACAATTAAATAAACTAAGCAAAAGGTGCAAATAATAATAATAATAATAATAATAATAATAATAATAATAATAATAATAATAATAATAATAATAATAATAATAATAATAATAATAATAATAATAATAATAATAATAATAATAAAAATAGGCTAATGAAGGAGTTCTACACACTCTAGCCCTTCAAAATGTGATTGAAAGTGAAAACAAATAACTTATTAGCTATGTAAATTTCAAGCGAAATTAATAAAAAAACTACTAAAACAACTTTACTTACTCTGAGCTGCTTAATACAAAATAAAATAAAATTAATATTTTCCTAGATATTTATTAAGTAAAAAGACTGTACATTATTGTGATGGGCCAATATAATATCACTCGTGTCACACATTTGCTGAGTTTGAATTTCATGTGATGAGATATGACACTCTGTGACCCTTTAAAATGTCTGTAAATTTAATTGGTTAGTGTTCAATGGCCAGGTCATAAGATTATGTCATTGACTGCCCAAGATACTTTATTATTCGATGTATTGTAAGCTAGAGATCTACAAATCAGCAATGGTACTAATCTGTCACGCGGATATCTATACAAAAAGTTACAAACCAGGAAGGATAATGCTAACTTCTGGTGAGTACAGTTAGGATTCGGTTACTAAATTCAGTTTTGCCTCTCCTAGATTTGATCTATTTTCAGATCGAATAAACAAATTAATTTCTACAGTAATTCCCGCCACAAAACTTACGAATATTTCAATAGCAACATAAAAATAAGAGAAATTCTGATTAACAAAAGGAAAATATTATATTCAGTGGGCCTTACCAAAAAGGAAGAAATGATACATGAGCATAATTTTATCAATGTATTTAATGAAATATTGATTCCTTCAATATATAATCAATAATATACATACATAAACATATTTTTTATTCTTATTTCGAACAAACTTCATTTACTGCTAATTCTTCGATAATATCATCAAAATTTTTCTGTTTTGTTACCTGCTCTATTGACAACATAGCCACTCCCTCTAACTTATCTTGTTGCATGGTTGATCTTAGATCATTTTTAATTAACTGTAATTTGGAAAAACTGCGTTCGGTGGAAGCTACTGAAACAGGCGTTGTTAGCATCATTCTCAATGATATATATGTAGCAGACAAGGAGGCAGCAGATGACATGACACGTACAGACATGTTTAGAAACAATCTTAACAAGCGAGATGTTAATGCAAGGAAATACCTATGTTCATTCGACTTGTAAAAAACGTTGCAGTTGGTGTCAAAAACTTGCCCTAGCTAATAATAATTGTTAGAAATATAAAAGCGCGGAGCCTCGGGAAAAATCCTCGAAGTTCTGACCTCTGAGCCGGCCCTACATTCGAGGCATGATATATATGTAAAGATTTGTGTGCTTCTAATTGTATGAATTTGTGATTTTATGTGCCTAGTAATCAATTACTTGTGATTTGTGTTATGGATAAATCTTTTTGATAAATCGGAGTGAAATTAAACAGTTGTCTCTGAAAATTCATTTTAGAAGAAAATGGACTTGGATTTATGAAGAAACAGTTCATCTATTAAAAATTCTATAAGAAAATTGAGCATCAGAAAATTTTCATGAATGACATTAGGATATTCCTCGAGTTTCATGGCAGTGAAGTAATGTGTAAATTCCATCAGTTGATGAACAAGCTCTGAATACTATATCTATGAAGTATTTTATAGCTGTTAGACATTACTCAAGCCAATTTATGTTGCTATTTCTGTTTGAGGTTCTCAATATCCTGAATATTCGATATATTCCAATTAAGTGAAGTTCATTATCAGTTTGATGGATTACAAGATTGTCTCATGGGCCCATAGGCCATTGTATCAATGCTACGATTCCACAAGGATAAAGGAAATTTAATTAAGAAAGACAATCTTAAACTTCAAAAGTTGCTATAAATCATTTTAAAATAAAATTTTACCGCATACAATGAACAGCCTTTTTATTTAAATAGCTTTTGTGAAAAGCTTAAATAGCTTAAATAATCAATAGATTATGAAATATATCATTCTAACCCTTGTTGAGTAGCAGGGGGGATTGATTTTATCCATGGCAAGAATTGCAAGATTGGAGAATCCTTGCTGTCAGCCCCTGCCATACTGATTGCACTGTATGTCACTCTAGATGAACTGTTCGGGCTCAATTCGAGAGCAACATATTGGGCAATGGCAGATTTCAAATGAGAACCTAAAGTGTCTTCATGCAAACTTTGTGAACCAGAAAGTTTTTGATTTTGTTTCACCTAAATAATATTTATTATGTTTTATATTAATTTTGCAATATATCAATACATATAAATACATATCAATATATCAATATATCAATAAATAAATACATATCAATATATCAATAAATAAATACATATCAATATATCAATAAATAAATACATATCTATATATCAATAAATAAATACATATCAATATATCAATAAATAAATAAAAAAATAAACCTTGTGAACAGTGTCCACATCACTTATAAATGCTATACAGTCATGCAGGTGTAATCTCATTAGTTCAGCAGCACCAGTTTTAAGAATATGATATGTGGCAGGATTAAACAAACTTGTCAATCCTTCACATATTTTATTTGGCTCCACAGTACCCCCCGCATCCATTAAAATAAACTGAAACCATTAGGTAAATCTAAAAATTAAAATTAAAGTATTGCCTGTATTAACAACAAGAGATTTTTATCAGGAACATAAATCTTAAATTTGATTGCCAAATGAAGTTCCTCGATTAAACATTTTGTTAACAAATTTTTCCCTTTTTCCTTCAATTAAATTTCCCATCAACTTATTATGAATTCGCAATTGCCTTACTTTATACAATCTATATGTCATGGAGCACAGTTCAAGAATGGGTGACAGAGAAAACTTGCATTTCTCTACTACGAATTTCAGAACATATGCAAAAGTATCCATCAATGACTGAAAATAAAAATTAATAAAAAATACATGTGTTAAAGTCATTAAAAATAAAAAAATAATTTAAGTATAATTATGTTAGTAACTTCATTAAAATAATTATTTATATTAAAAAGTTACAATCATTTTAATTTTATCTATTTGTATAAAGAAAACATGAAAATATAGTGATTATAGATTATATAATATAGATTATTTATTTAATAACGATTATAATAAATATTTTGTTTAAATAACCAGAATTTCACTTTTTTTACACTTTACAAATAAAAGTTTTCGAAAAAGATTAAAAGATCAAATTTGAATTATACAGAAGAAATTTCAGATTCTTATACATTTCAGCCAGTCAGTTGAAAATTGCCCAAATTTCCATTTTATTTTCAGTATATTTAACATAATTTTTATTACATAACGTGGGAATTTTGTATCAGACACTATGTTAACCCTTTTGACGCGTTAAACGAAAAATAAAATTGGATCCTAAAAGTGTAAAGTATTTTATAAAATTAGTTACGCTACTGCCTCAGATACTTGAAAAATTTTCTCAAATTCAATAATTCTCAGCTCTTATAAATACCTTATAGTTGACCATAGCTGGCAATTTTTGCCGTCTTACTATGTTTTTATACAATATGTTCGAACTGTTAAATACCTTCCGTAACAACACGTATCCTTTATTGAAATAATAAGACTCAATGCCATAAATATATTGACAATACTTCGATAACAGATGTTCAGTGTTTCAATTAGCAACAATTGCAATGAATACAATTTCACCTTTTGATCAACAGGCAAGAAACCGAAAGGAATCCACCTCAAACTCCATTCAAATCTGATATGACACAAATCTAATTTACGTTTAATAATGCTCGCTTGAAATTTTACTAGACCATTATTGCAATTTTATTACAGAGCTCAATTCGCATAAATCAATCTGCTTTTTTAATTTTCTTGAAGTCAATACCATTAATTATATTTGGGACATTATCAAATTATTTGAGGCCCACAATAAACTCAGGGATTTTTACGATGCTATTGATTACTCCCATCGATTTAAAACTATTATATTCGTATTTATCTTTTCATTTGCTATCTGCTCATATTTTTATTCCCTTGAGACCTTATCGATTTTTGACATTTTTAATTATTTCTGCAATTCAATTAATTTTCCTGAACTCTTTGATTTTTATACTTGTGAGGAATTAAAATTAAAATACTAAATTAAATTAGTTCATGATTAAAATTTGTAAAGTTTTAATTGAAACTTAAATTATTTTAAGATATTAAAATTGAAATGATAATTGAAATTTTAAAATAAAATAATTTTTAATAAAATTGAAATTCAAGTATGAATGCGATGGTATGTTGATATTTGGTTGAAATTAAAATTTAGAAAATGTCCCGAGAATATTTGTTTATATAATCAGATTTAATGAAATATAATTTTGGATTTAATAGTCTTAGTAATTTATTTTGATGACCGAAGAATTAAATGTTATAGCTTCTAACATGGCGACCATTCCAACGGATCTGCTTATTGGAAGATTACTTCCAGAAAAATTCCACAGAGGAGATGACCTCGAATTATTTATCAAAGAATGTCAGAGGTTCTTTGAAATAACGAAGACACCAGTGAAGACCCAAATGGTACTAGTTATTACACTTCTGGACAGGACTTTGATTGAAGAATATGAAACCGCAGAAGGTAAAACCGTTGAACAGAAATTAAGAGCAGCTTTTCATCGACCAACGTCATTGATTGATGACTTAAGAGAAGCCTTGAACTACGAGCAAGGTAACGAATCAGCGGAAATATTTATAGAGAAAATATCAAAAATGACTAAAAAATTGGCCTCACACACTTGGAATGAGGAAGAAATTCAGAAATGTTTATTGACACATTGTGTAAGAGATAAAGAAGTCAGGAAAGAAATCGAAATGAAAGATCTCAAAACGGCGGAACAAATTAAAGAAACTATAAAGAAGATAGAAAAAGTTAACAAGGTTATTGAACAAGTAAACACGGTGAGATCAATACGACCTACAACTGGGGGAAGAACTTATAGAGATGTAGTACAAGTTGGAGCCACGAAGAGAGAAATCAACGAATGGAAACCAGAGACAAGAGTTAAAGTGATAGAATGCTGGACGTGTCAAAAACCGGGACACAGTAGCAGAGAATGTAATATAAAAAGAAGATTTCAATGTTATGCATGTGGTGTTGAAGGTCACATACGAAGAGAATGCCCAACAATCAAATGTCATAGATGCAATGCACGAGGACACAAAGAAAGAGAGTGCTACACAAATATGGAAAGACGAAATCAAGGAAGAGATCAAGACCAAAGGAAGATGTCAGGAGGAAGAATTCAAAGAAATACCTATCAACAAAGGGAAGATATGTATCAATCAAGGAACGTACATCAAAGACAATGGGGAAACCAACAATATAACAGAAAAGATATTGCAGCTATCGAGTCTGATGATGAGATGATGAATACAAAACAGTCAAGCCAGCCAGACGAGTATAACAGGGAGAATGACCCAAACGAGCACGCTCCGTCAAACGGGACATTGATCGGAGCAATTTACTAAGTAATATTGATTTCAACCAAAGAATGAATGCTAACGGTATGTGTAATTTAAGTATGTATGATGATTGTATGATTGATAAAGATTGTAGTGTTTTTGAACGTGATATTAATAATAATAGTAGTGTAGAAATTAAAAAGTCGAATGATAAGGAAATTCAGAAAAAATTTAAAGAGGAGTGTAAAGTAAATGAATTAGTAAAACACGAGGAAAGAACTATAGAGAAAATTTACAAATTCCTCAAGAAAAATGGAGACGTGTGTATTAATGAAATTGTAGAAGATACTAGAGAGCAGAATATTTTGTCAGTAGAAGAACAAAAAAGTCCAGTAATAACATATAATATAATGCAAGGTAGACCGAGTACAACACTGGATATCCAAGGGCGGAAAGTAGATTGTTTATTGGATACAGGAGCGCGAATTAATGTGATGGCTAAATCTGTAATTGATCGATTAGAAAATATCGAAATATTAGAAACAAGGGAATCGCTAAGATGTGCAAACAACAGTAGATTAGAAACTATGGGTAAAATAAACATCAATGTTAAAATGGGCAGTATTGAAAGAAATGTAACATTCATTATAGTAAAGAATTTAATACCAGAAATTATTGGAGGAGTAGAACTACAAAGGTTATTTGGTATAGAATTGAAATGTATACTAGAAGAACATGGAAAACGTAGTGATTTCATTTGCGAAATAGAAGCTAGATTTGGGCGGATTATAACAGATGAAGAAAGATTACGTCATGCCATCGACGTTTTAAAAGTTACCGGAAATAAGAGACTGCTAGAAATATTTCAGGCAAACAAGAATGTTTTTATGGCAGATAAATGGGACATTGGGTGTACCAATCTGATAAAACATAAGATCATCACGAAAGGAGAGCCAATAATGATTAAACCGAGACGTCAGCCAATAAATTTGGAAAACAAGATTGAGGAAGCAATAAAAAATCTAGAAAACAACGGAATAATTAGGAAGTGTAATTCACCGTGGAACACACCTTTAGTTTGTGTATGGAAGAAAGAGAAAAAGACATCAGGCTTTGTCTAGACTTCAGACAATTAAACAAGATAACAGAAAGACAAGCATTTCCAATGCCAAATGTAGATGAAATTTTAGACATCCTACACGGATCCAGATATTTTAGCTCAATCGACTTGGGAAATGCTTATTACCAAGTGAAGTTAGATAAAGAATCTCAAGAGAAAACAGCATTCTCAACAAAAGAAGGACAGTTCTGTTTTAACAGGATGCCGTTCGGTATTGCAGCGGCACCAGGAACATTTCAAGAATTAATGACGAAAGTATTGAAAGATTTGTGGAAAGATGGAGTGATGGTATATTTAGACGACATCCTAATATTCACAAAGACAGAAGAAGACCATTATAACATATTTGGAAAAGTCCTAGGGAAGATCGCAACAGCAGGACTAAGATTGAACCCCGAAAAATGTCAAATATTTAGAAAAGAAGTGAAGTTTCTGGGACACATAATAAATAAAGACGGCATACAAACAGATAATACTAAGATAGAAGCAATACAATCATTTCAAAAACCAAAATGTGTGAAGAATCTGAGGAGCTTTCTGGGTATCTGTAACTATTATCGACGGTTCATAAAAGACTATGCAAAGAAGGCAAGAGCACTAGAAAGCATATGCGGAAAAAACAATGAGAAAATAAGATGGACAGAGATGTGTGAAAAGGCTTTCAGGGAAATGAAAGAAGCATTGATAACCGCCCCAGTATTGGTATTTCCAGATTTCAGAAAAGAATTTATATTAGACACAGACGCGAGCTTCGATACTATTGGAGCAGTTCTTTCGCAAAAGGATGAAAAAGGACATGAACATGTCATTGCATATGGTTCACATGCGATGAGCAGCCACGAAAAAGGATACTGCATTACCAGAAAAGAATTATTGGCAATATACTATTTTTGTAAACATTTCAACCATTACTTATATGGTAAGAGATTCGTACTGAGAACGGACCATAAAGCTATTACGTTTATGGTAACAACGAAGAAACCAATAACTGCTCAATTCCAGACATGGATCAACTATTTAAGCAGCCTGGATATTAAAATGGAATACAGGAAAGGAACAAGCCATACAAACGCGGATATGCTATCCAGGAAAACATGCGGAACATGTGTACAGTGTATGATGGAACACGAAGACGCAAAAACCGGCAAAATTAAAACCAGAATATTAACAGTAACAGCAGAAGGCGGATATAACAAGTGGCAAAATGACAATATGGAGGTCCAAGAAATAAAGAATAAGTTAGAAAATAAAGATTGTAAGTTCATAATGGAAAACAACACGGTACTAACTAAGCAAGGTAAAATATGGATACCGTCAGATAATAGACAGAGGATGATAAAAGAAGTACACGTATTGCTGTGCCATGCAGGTGCACAGAAAGTAACAAAATATATCCAGAATAACTGCGACATGGAAAATTTAGCAACGGAAGTAAAAAAGGTAATTGAGAACTGCGAAAGATGTCAGAAAATGAAAACGATAACAACCAAGACAAAGGAGGAAACTCAAACAATAAAGAGTACAGAACCATTCGAGAAGATATATATGGATATATGTGGGCCATTGAAAGAAACGTTCAACAAAAAGAAATATATTTGCGGAATCATTGACCACTATAGTAAATACATCTCATTAACGGCCATAAACAAGCAAGACGAAAAAACAATTAGTGAGACGTTATTAAATAAATGGATATTAAAGTTTGGAGCTCCAAAAGAACTTCATGTAGATTGTGGGAAGAACTTTGAAGCAAGAAGTATAAAAGAACTAGCAAAGGCAGCTGGCATTGAATTAATTTTCTCAAGCCCATATCACCATAACACGAATGGTATTATTGAAAGACAATTCAGAACAATCAGAGAGTATATTAACGCGTCATTGAATGAAGGAGGAAGGAAAAACTGGGCTGATATAGTGCCAGAAATAGAATATACGTTAAATGCAACAGTTCAAAAAACAACGGGAGTAAGCCCAGCAGAGATTATATTTGGGAGGAAAATCGACAGAATGAAATGGTACTCGAATAAAGAAATAAATAGAGAAGATATGGAAAAGAGAATAGAGGATAAAACACTAAAACCAAAAATAAGCAAAACAGTGAGAGATTTTGAAATGGAAGATGTGGTCTTGATCAAACAAGAAATTCGAAATAAAGACGATGCAAGGTGGGAAGGGCCGTACAAAGTGATAAAGAAAATACATGAACGGAGCTACTTACTTAAAGATCAAAATGGGAAGATGGTAGTCAGAAATGTTGAGAAGATCAAACATTTTAAAAAAGGGGGATGTGAGGAATTAAAATTAAAATACTAAATTAAATTAGTTCATGATTAAAATTTGTAAAGTTTTAATTGAAACTTAAATTATTTTAAGATATTAAAATTGAAATGATAATTGAAATTTTAAAATAAAATAATTTTTAATAAAATTGAAATTCAAGTATGAATGCGATGGTATGTTGATATTTGGTTGAAATTAAAATTTAGAAAATGTCCCGAGAATATTTGTTTATATAATCAGATTTAATGAAATATAATTTTGGATTTAATAGTCTTAGTAATTTATTTTGATGACCGAAGAATTAAATGTTATAGCTTCTAACAATACTAATTAATTTTCTTTTGTAAGCTAGATTAACAATTTTTGTCAATTTTCGACGATGTCACCAAATAAATATGAATTATACATTTCTATCACTGCCTGGTTAATTGTGCATATTAAACTTTTCCAAAAGAAATGATTAATATCATAATAAGTTTGCATTTTTATGCTCTGACATCGATTTAAAATTATTGGATTCGTCTTCATCTTTTCATTTGCTGCTTGTTTCCACTTTATTTCAAAATATCGATTTTTCATTTATCAACACCTGAAAAATATTGTTAATTGATTTTTGAGTATGTTTTCGTACACCCCCCCCGCACAGATTTGTACACAATTATCGTCTTATATTCTTCGGAAGAAATGTTTGAGTTATTGATGAATTTTCTTCGAGATTTCTGATGGGTTATAATTGATATATATATTTATTAATAATGAAAACTATACTATACAAACTATACAAATGTAATAAAATAAACCAAAAAATCTTACTTTACAACTACTAATCATATTTGACTTGATAATAATGATGATTATCCGCAGTATCGGGCCTACATCTGTGTCTGGTAATAGATTATTTGGCAATTTGCGCAGAAATATATCAAATTGTGGAGCAATATTAGATAACCATGTATTAAGCATATGATTGATTTTGACATCTTCAATCAATGATGGCAAAGCTTCCAAATAGGCCGCTAAATTATCGATAACAATAGGGAGATTCTCAGGAGATATTGCCTTTTTCTTATTCAATCCCTCAAGGACTTGCTGAATGGGTTGAAAAATGTTCAATTGGTCCTCGAAATCAATCAGAACTGACACCAGACATTTCATAAAACAATCATTATCTATATTTGAACAAAAAATAAATTAAAAAAATCAATTCATTTAAACAATCAGTTAATTAAAAAATAAAATTACGAAATAATCATCACGATAACTATATTACAGGGATATTTGGCTTAATGTCAACTTCCCACATTTACATACTACACTTGTCATACATCTGCTTTTTTGGAATAATATAAGTAATCTATACAACCTTTTCGGTTAGATGGCCCTGAACAAAGCATTTTAAGACTCCTGCTTACTGTATGGAACAAAAAGACTAGCTGAGCGTTCTCTGTGAGTAATTCGTCTTTTTTCTTTCACAATAATCTTCAATTTTTCGATTTTTTCTTCGACAATTTCTTGGGGTCGCCCATTTCTTTTTTCAACAAACACATTGTTCCTGTCAGAGTAAAACTCTCTAATCCAATTATAAATAGTGGCCTAGCATGGTGCTTCATTTCCATATGCTTCGTGCAGCTGATAAATAATGCCCTTACTTTCTGTCTTCTTCAAAAACAAAAAATGGATAACGCTGTGAAAATCTACTTACTGGTACATTTTTTATAAACACGTTAACTACAATGTCAATTAAAGTTCACTGGGTAAAACGAATTCAATAATATTTACCTAAAGATATTAATTGTTTTTTGTTTAAAATATGGATTTATTAATTTCATGTATTTATTAATTTAATTTCTGTACGAGTATAATAACTTTTTATCCACACCGTGTAGTTAATTGATCATGAATTCCAACCGGAAGGATTGTAATAAGCGCTTGATAGCCATTATTCCAACATTGGGTGCCGTTTTGTGTCGTTGTAAATTGTAATCAATTGTGCTAATCAATACAAGTTTATATTGTGTATGATTCGTTACTGTTGTTAGTCAAAGTACTTTTTTTAGTCAAATCAATAGCTGTTAATTGTATATTTTTCAAAAATTTTAATTGAATTTCTTGAAAGTAAAATTTTTAAATTTTAATCAATAATAGTTGAAAAAAATTATTTCTACTTTCGATTTCAGTTTGAAATAGTTGAACAAAAAGACCGTTTGGGAAGAGATTGTAAAACGTGCAACGCAAGAACTGTCGAGCACAGCTGACGACATTATTTGGCACAACGACATTGTGTCTAGAGTCAGAATATCAAAATCCGATTCCATGATAATTTGAAGGACTCACAAACTGTTTTTCCACGAATACATATTATGTGATGCAATTTTTGCGGATACAATCAACATATCATAGAGATATGGAGCAGCCAATGCCGGCTCCCGATGAACGTATGCACCGAAACAAACAATTGCTAAACCCAATGTCTCTTCATCGTAATGTTCCAGTATAGCATGACATTTGTTACATCTTTCAACCATAAAGCTTTCAACATGTCGATGATACAGGGGTTGTTTTGTTCCGCTACTAGAACTTCCGATAGTAGAATTAACAGTTGTATCTGTTGTAAGGAATTCACTTCTTCTCGGTCTTCTAAAATCGAATATTAAATAACATCGCAATTTAAATTTACAATTACCTTCTTCCTGGATCATCTTTTGTGTCTAATATCTTTTGAATTTCTACACTTGTCAAACCAGACTTTCGGGCTTTTCTCTGTCTATAATTTGGTTTGTCATCAAATAGATCCATTTCGTCTTCTGATTCTAACAATTTCACAATATATACATAACTACAAATTGGATGTGTAATTTTAATTATTTAAATTCACATTTTGAAAAATAATTGAATATAATTTGTAATTGAATTAATCTGTAATGAATTAATTAATCAATTATTAGTGTGCTTACCAATAAGTAAATTGACACGTTTAAAAAGGAGAAAAGACTGTAAAATCCAAAATAAGAAATATGTATTTAGTTAATATCTTAGAACCTCATCTAACATGATAAAGATCATACACCAGGGGTGCCCACTAATTTTTCTAGGAGAGCTACATTCACATCCAAAATGTGTATGCGATCTACTTTTTTAATACTTACATAATATTTACAAAATTAAATTAAACTAAATTAAACTAAATAACATTTTGGAAATGGTGAAATCAAAATTAAAAAATGTTATTTAGTATTACCATAGAAATGGAACACAGAACATGAAAATTGGCAAAAAATTTAAGCATAAAACAGAAATTTTATATAAAATCTAAATTTATATAAAAAATATTTTTTTTATGAAGATCTACTAAAAAATCCTTCGCGATCTACCGGTAGATCGCGATCGACCTTATGGGCACCCCTGTCATACACACTTTCAGGCATAAAATGAATAAGTTTGTTTAATGAAATGTTGTCTCCCGAGCTTCTTTTCCAATTCAATAAACATGCAAAAATAAGAAGGGGCAAAATCTAAAGAAGGTGGTGCATGTGGCATGACCTCAAATCCAGCAATTCTAATCCTTTCTTGAGCAACCGACTGGTGTATACTGGTGCATTATTGTGCTGAAACCAGCGAGGAAGTCTTCATAGTTGTCAAGCCAATCTACGAACTTTCTCAATGAGCCGGCCATAGTATTTCCCATTGATTGTTTTCCTTTTTTCAACAAAGTCGGTTAGAATCACATTGAAAATACAGACGCGGTCAACATGAGGTCACGCGGATGTGTGGTTCCAGAACAGACCTTCTAAACCTTGCCTTCTTTTGGTCTTCACCATTACAGCGACTCGTGTCTCAATTCAGGCATAAAGTTGTCTTATCAGCAGTGATAAGATGCTGTAAAAATCTATTCCATATGGGATATATAGAAAGGTTATGAGAACATGCTTTCCGTCGATTTGCACACATTTTTGGAGTATAGAACCTTAAGACGACCTTATGAAAATTGAAGTCCTCTAACAATTGTTTCACTAAGCATTTGGAAACTTATAGGGCATCCACTGATTGTCTGGTCGTTACTTGACAATATTCAAGTAGTATCTTCACATATTTTCTGTCTGATAAAAAAGAATATATATATATATATATATTATAAGAAATTTTTTCAATTTTCACCACTGATTTCTTTTCAATTGACATTGTATTTATTAAAAAACTAGATATATAGTAATGTAATAATTCCCAATCAGGGTTTCCCAAACTATGTTCCGCGGAACCTAAATAGATATTTCGCAAAAATTTGGAGTAAATTTAGAAAATTGAACATATTCTACTTCATAATGAAAGACGAGCGACGGTTAAACTCATTGAGTTTAATGACGTCAAGAGCAGGCGAATATTTTTAGGTACGATAGAACGAAGAATACGAAAATCATTCACATTTGTGCACGACAAGAGATTCGAAACTCGGACGCAATATAAAATGCGAATAAATTGTTTTCATATTCACATCAAGGTCTTTTTATTTTTCGTCATTTATATTATAATTTCCAATTTCATTTCAATATATATGAAATGTTAAAAATCACATCTATTTGTTATATATAAATTTATTTAATACTACGGTTAACAATTACGATACGTTTCTAGAACTCGTTGAGTTAAACATAACGGCAAAAAAGTATGATCAATACAAACTTTAATTAAATGACATTTTTATATTAAAATTGAAATTATAAAATGTTACAAACATATCGACTGAGAAGTTAGGTACAGCAATAAAAGTCTTTAACAAGTGCCAATATTTTTTAATGAGGGAGAAAGACTATCTCTTATCCTGTGCGCATGAAAGACATGTGGTAGATGGAATTGTCTTTACCTGATTCGCTGATATTTCTTTAATAACATTTTTTATTTTTATTTATACTATTATGAATTTCCCAACCTAAAAAATAAACTAAGTGTTCCGCCAAAATTTTCGGATTTGCCAAGTGTTTCGTCGCTGAAAAAGTTTGGTAAACCCTGATATAAATCATACATAGTAATTATTGTTAATATTATTATTATTATTATTATTATTATTATTATTATTATTATTATTATTATTATTATTATTATTATTATTATTATTATTATTATTATTTTATTATTAATATTTAATAAAATGTCAAATAAAAAATGGAGAATACATTTCCAAGAATATATGTTATTTTAGTTTTACATAATACGGTAACTGTGGAAATGATTCCTGGGATTTATGATGCAATGTTCGAAAAAAAACATTCATTAGTGAATGTCAAACTTATTTTCAATTATGCAGTTTGGTACAAGAAACGAGAATATTAGGATAAGATGTCTAATTTCAAAAGTCATTTTACCAATGTATGATACAATGAACCAGAAATACATCAATTTTGAAGATCGCGTAAGAAAAATATTCAAGAAACCAAATTTTTTACATTTAATCAATTATGAAAAGGAAATGAATACTTTTTACCCTTGTATTGGAGTATTTCAACATGGGAAATTGAAATTATTGCAAATGATCAATCAGACCGAACACCTCCCAGTTGTCTTCCATTTAGTTATTAAAGAAGTTATGGGTAAAAAATATGATGAACCATCAGTTAATAATGATATAAAACATTGGTTGTTTAATGTAACGAATGACGGTAAACTGAATTCCAAATGTGTTGACAATTATTTATGAACAAACCACTGCTACTTCAGTATATACTATATAGGTTAGGTAAGAAAGTGAGAACTAAAAGAAATGTGTTAATTATTGAATTAGGTAAAACTTTCATTGTATCAATTTTAATAATTGAATATGGCATTTATTAAGTAAAATCCACAAAGCAATGTAAGAAATTTTATAAGAAATAAAGTTTAAATCGTTTGAAGATCCAAGATTAAGTAACAATAATTTTATACTTAAAGCTGTGTAACGGAGTAGGGAAATGTACCAAGCGGATGTAGAAGCTCAAAAGAAGCTCTAAATTAAAAAAAATGAAATACTAGGTTCACTTACAGCATTTTATTGAAACATAAGATCATAATCTCACTACCTCCCCCTACATCTCAAAAAGCCACATAATTACTACCAAAATTTTTTCGAAACATTAAGTATAAAAAAACAAAAATCCAACTTTCTTTATCCTCTGCTATCGTAGCTTCCTTCAGTGACAAAGTAAATTCGTCTAAAAGACGAAATACAAAAAAATACAGAAATTAAAATATTTGACTTGGCTAACCAGGTGACGGATTCAAGTCAGACCTTTTGTTCTTATCAATATCCATGACGAATTCACACAATTGTTCCGCCATTTTATTTTCAACATTTACCAACAAGCTATCTACAATCGCATGAAATCATAATAGGAATTTATCAAAAGAAATATCCCAAAATTTACTCCGATTGCTATCATCTTTCATATCGCCACTTTCCTCAATAACCGGCTGAGAAATTAATTATATTAAATATCTGTTACTTTTTATATTTTTATTAAAAATAAACGAACAGTAGATAATACTTAAAATGAAAAAAAAATTGAAATAAAGCTAGCAAATAATAATGAAATATAAATGAATGGGATTTATCATGCACATACGTTCATAAAAAGCACTCATTTCGGGGGAAATATAATATAAAAGAAATTTTTAATCATCCAATCGAAAAAATGAATTAATGTCAAAAATTAAAATTTAAACCATGGAAATATTTCATTACAATGAATCTTTCTAATTCACCCTAATGATGTCATTTCGTTCAAATTAATAATATATATGTCAAAATTCGAAAATAATTACAGGAAATCATCGAAAACCCAGAAAAAATAAACAAAAACTTTATTTAAAATACTGATATAATGAATATATAACATTTAAGACAATCAGAATTCAAATAAATTTTAAATCGTTTTATGTTAAAAAATAAAAATTAGAATATAAAGTTAATGAAAAATTTTAAAACTACAAAAACCCTGCCAATAATGAACATGACGGTAACGTTTTTTTAGATGTCCACTACTGAAAAGATACTGGACATGTAATTTTATATTTATATGTTATTATAAAAATCGACACTTTTAAAAATTATACGTATCATACTCGATATTCAATAAATCAATTTTGACATTAAAAATTAATTTATAAATGGTTGGTCATAATAAAGCATAAATTTTCTTCTTTCATTTTATATTATCTCTTGAAACACAATCTAATAGACTTGGGGTTCTATTCTTTTTATTTTCATAAAGAACATTCTTAAGCTTGTCAAGTGTTAATAAAATTTTCTACCCAATTTTTTCATATCATTATCTAACTTCCTTAGCCAATTAAAAAAAACCTCCCATAACATCCATGCACATCGATTTGATTCATATGATATCGTCAAATTTTTGAAATCTCTTAGATTCCTTGATTTCTCTATCATCAACGGGTATAGTTTATCTCCAATTAAATTAACACAAAATAATAATGTTATTCGTTCTTTTGAGAATTTCCCGCTTACATGATCTTCTTCTTGCATCACCAATGTTCTCGACGATGTACATTTAAAGAATAACCCAGTTTCATCGCCGTTGTAAATATCGATAGGTTTATATTGCTTTAGTTTACTTTCATAGATTGTTCTGAATTGATCAATGTCATTATCATTTAGTAATCCAGCCTCGCCAGATATTAATTTACTAGTGATATTGCGACATTTACGGGTAAAAATAGCCATAAAAATAGGAATACCTAATTCGATATGCGAAATGAGGCAGTCGGTAGAGGAGAGTAATTAATATTAACATATATTTCATGACGTATCTAAAAACCAACGTATGTATTCAAAATATAATAAATCTATCTATGTAGCAATAGAATTTTAAATGAGTTAAATTGGCTCAGTCTGTAAATCTAGTGTTAAAATTATTTACGTCAAAACGCTTGGAAAGTTTTAATGCCATCTCTTGTAGATTTATATCCTGGATTGTAGTGAATCTTCGTCTTTTTCATGTAAAAACCATTCGTATAATTTTTGATCAAATACCATCGTTTTAAATTTAGTCTTAACCGTTGTGGTCGTATTTCTTTCTTCATTATTCTTTATTGAATCTTGTTATAACATCAAGTTTATACTGCTTAATTCAAATGGTGAAGATAACTGTCTCTGCGTTTTATCTGGCAATGATTCTGCATAAGCTCTTTTGCTGAATAGTTAATCTTTTTCTTTTGTTCGTTTGACGTTTCTTATTTTCAAATTCGCGATTCATTATAAATATGGGTAAATTTTAAAAAATGAATGAATATAAACAATAATAAAAATGAAAATTAAATTTTATTCATAAAAAATTTTAATGCACACTATTGACAAAATAAAGGTGTCCATTATTAAAAGGTCATGTTAATAGGCAAAAAGGGAATTTAAAACTAAAAAAATACAATAAATGTCCACTATTGACATGATAGTGTATTTTTAAAGTTTTTCGTTAAATATAATTCCAATTTTGAATATTTTTAACATAAAACTATTTACAATTTATTTGAATTCTGATTTTGTTTTTAACTAATATATGACAGCACAGTGCTGCATATATAGTACAAAGAACTGGAAATCTAGCCGCAAAATTTGTTTTGGGTATTATTATTCCCACTCTCTACATATGGTACAATTTATTTTTTTCTAGGGCCCAAATATATTCATATGTATGTGTTTTATATATGCATTTATACAGTTTTATTCTACAACAATTATTATTATTGTTAGCCGAAATTATATCGCATTCAATTTCTCCACTGTTCTCAATCATTTTTACCTGAAATTACACCAAAACACTACAATAAAACCCAATTATAAAGTACACCTCTCTTAAAGGTACAAAAAATTGAAAATGAGCTGCATTTGTATTTTTAAGGGGTTTTGATTCTTTACATCGCTTTAAAGTACACATTTTTATTCATATATTTTTAAAAATATTAATTAACTCAATAGAAAGAATATCAGTATAATTATTTTCAATATCATATATTTTTTATAATCTTTAAAATTCTATTTAAAATTCTATTATTAAAATATATTTATAATATTATTAAAAGGTTAAATATTAAAAACAATTAAGTTGTTTTAATATTAAGAACATTATTTCATAATTAAATTTTTATGATCCCATATGAAAATGGGAAATCGCAACAACAATATATTTGAATAACCTGAAACCTTGACTTTTAAACCATTAAAATAGACTTTTCAACACTTAAATCGCTATAAATTGACCCTTCTCTTAAATCTTGACTTTTAAAACTACCCTCTCTTGATTTCTTAAACCGATAATTTTGAGACTTAAGTCGAAATAATATTAATCGATAAAATGTAAAAAATTAAATTAAGTAATTAATAATTACAAATATTTTAAAATCCCACATTACATAGTAGTGGAATATTTATCGATTACTAAAAAGTGCGCCAGCTAGCACTCATTAGAAGCGACCTTGCTGCAATGTAAAAGAATTTCATTTTTCATTTATTAGCTCTCAAATACTCTACTATTCCCAAATATAAGCTCCTTAAATTCTTTTCGATCAAATCTTGCAACAACAAAAACTACGTTTTTTGGCTCAAATTCCTATAAAAAATTATCAATAAATTTTTCTGATTGATAATTTTATTTTTTTCTCATTTGTTCCATTTACTGATTCGCAACTTTCATCATATCAGAATTAATTTTATTTATTCGTTCTATTTATACTATAATTTATAGTACAATACATATTTTATTATAATTTAGAAACATAATTGTTATAGACCTATTCCAATCCACAAAACTACATATTTTGAAGTTATACAAACACATGTAATAATAAATAATTATAAATTCCCCTATTTCAAACTATTATTGCTCCTAGGGTCTTAGTATTGCGTTTATGAGGACTTATCTAGATTCATACTTCTAAAAATGTATTTTTTTCAGTGAAGAATGTTTCAAAGCATTATCATTGTTGTGATTGGATCGTCCTCACTAGAAGATATCTTGAAATTTCAATATAAATTTTACAGTATATCACAATTATTATCCATGTAAATATATTTATCAAGATCAACTTAAAACCTCAAATAATGAAAATTTTCAAGGTTGATGAAGCAAAAATAGTTTATTTAAAATTTATAATGAAATCGAAAATAAACGAATTTTTGTTTTTAAAAGAGTATTTATGGATAAAATTTTCCACAATCTATTCTTTATTAAATACTATAAGAACTTCTTTCGATTTCACCACTGATTTCTTTTCAATTGGCTTTGTATTTATAAAAAAATGACTATTAATCAGTAAAGATGTTTTTTGATATTTTCGGACTGCCTTTTCAAGTGATTTTGATAACAATTTTAAATACCTCTCTCCTAAGGGAAATTTTAAGTTAAATGAAAACTTTATATACAGACTCCGTCGTATTTTAGAATTTTAATAAAGTTTATATTAAATTTTTTTTTAAATCTCATTTAAGAATTAACTTAACTTAATATTAGTTTAATAAATAATTGTGTCACTAACTTAGACACAAGCACTTCGATCAAGGTGCAGTTTTTGATTTGAAATAGAAATAAAATGCATGAAATAAATATCCTGAACCATGAACAAATAACCGTGCAAAATAACCGTTATCAGCATAGTTCAAATGGAAATAGAATTATTAATAGACAAATAATGAAATGGATCACAATGCATGTGTATATAAATATAATAAATAATAATAATAAAATAATAACAATAAAAAAATAATAATAATACTAATAATAACAATAATATTAGTAAAATAATAATAAAATTAATAATTATGATTATTAGTAGAAATTATAGATTTTTGAACAAATTTATATAAAATTATATAAAATTATATAATTATATAAAATTTTTAATAAAAATATTTCATTCTTTAAAAATTATAATTCAAATAATAAATTATTTTTTTAAATTATAGCAATTAAAAATAAAATTAAGAAATAAAGCTGATAAATTTATTAAAAATTCTAAGGATCCATGTTTGAGAAAATCTGGGTGTGATTCTGTTGATGTGGATGAGTTTGATGAGTTAAATAAATTAAATAGCGTGGGTAAGGATGATGAGTCTTAATTTGTGTTTAAAAAGTTTAAAATATTATAAAGGGAATTTAAACTTTAGGATTGTGTCAAATTCATGTAAAGTATGCAATATTTTTATTAATAAGTCTAAAACTCCGGTTGGATTATGTTTTCATTTAGTTTTTTAGTTTACATGTAATGGATGGAATGCCATACATTGGAGAGACTTGCTGTCAACTCTGTATTCGAGTTCGAGAACGTTATATACCGACGGCATTGAACAATATATGTGAGCACAATAAGGGCTGTAAGAGTAAAATAGCCATGTCTGATTTTAA
Source organism: Schmidtea polychroa (assembly GCA_959609185.1). Lineage (NCBI taxonomy): Eukaryota > Metazoa > Platyhelminthes > Tricladida > Dugesiidae > Schmidtea > Schmidtea polychroa. The sequence goes on along the minus strand of CAUHTR010001012.1, from coordinate 50,604 downwards.
AATTTTATTAAAAAATTTCAATAATTATTTGTGAAGCGTTGTTGATCAAGTTATTGGATCCGAAAATGAATGTGGAAAATGTAGTGAATACTTGTGGTTTAAATGTTTTAAAATAGTTTTTGTATATTGTATGTATGGATTGTTGCTATTAAATTAAATAATTATTAAATTATTAAATTATTAATTTAAATTTCAATATTTTAAAATTTTATATTTGATAATTTATTAGATAATAATTTAATATTTGAATTATAATTTTTATAATTTCTAAGGAATGAAATATTTTTATTAAAAAATTTGATATAATAAATAATTAATATAATTGATTAATTTGTTCAAATATCTATAATTTTTATAGTTGTTATGTCCTATCTGATGATGACAGGAAAACTGTCGAAATATATCGTGAAACGAACGTTTGATTGGCACTTTCTTATAATTAAATCGTTGACATGCATGTTTAACTATTTATTCAATAATAATAATAATAATAATAATAATAATAATAATAATAATAATAATAATAATAATAATAATAATAATAATAATAATAATAATAATAATAATAATAATAATAATAATAATAATAATAATAATAATAATAATAATAATAAATATATCAATATGCCAAACAATTTTATAAAGCACATTGGCAAAAATAAATCGACCAAATTGACATTTACCTGCAGATTTGTAGAACTCTAATATAGACATTGAATAATTAATAACAGGAACAAAAAATAAAAAAAATAAAACATGATTATAAGAATACTAACTGTTTTAATATTTTTATCCTTGGAACTGACAGTTATAGGAGAGAGTATAATTTCCTTGATTGGATTATCATCAGGAGCATTGGAAGCATCTGAGTTTATCTGACTGGGCAATGGCGTTGATTCTTCTTCTACTAAATTGCTGTTATTTCCCGACGAACTCAAATTTCCAGCCGTAACTGATCGACCGCGATATTGTCGGGCAACTTTTTTCTTAATAACTGGACTCGTAAATCGAGATGTTAACATTTCCAATTCTTTATCTTTCTAATGTTAAATATATTAATAATTTAATTTTGTTTAATGAATAAAATTATTCAAATAAAATTAACTACGAGAAATCAGAATTTCTCGTTACATGTGTCTTACCTTCTTGAAATTGCACCGAAAATGCGCCGAAACATGTACCATTAAAAAGATAAAAATAAACATTTATAATCGGAAATCCTACTTCAACATTTGTCAATTTTCATAAATATTTTTAATTAAACATATTACTGGTTTGTAAATCGGTAGTTCAAAATATTAAATTTTTATTAAATTTATTACTATTATTACTTATTACTTTGTGTGATTATAAATTATTTAGACATGCTTCGAAAATTTGGATAAAAGTCACTGGAAACTTAATGGAAAATTTAAATTAATAATTATCGAACATGAGCTGTTTTTGTTATTTTAATTGTTTATTTTTTAATATTAGTCTTTATATTTTTCAAAGTAGTAAGGAATATTAGCCTAAGGAATCATTCACCTTGATCACAATAACCTTACAAGGTCAATACAATATCATTAGAAGTATGCCATGGTCATCAAATCGAATCATTTGTTTTAATTTTTAAATTAATTCATGTTTTATTATTTTATTATAACTACTTGTTTTATTTAATTATTTTTATTTACAACTTTTAATAATTAGCTTTAATTTAATTATTTTATTACGTTTTATTATTATTTCTTTAAATTATTTTTCATTTCATTAATTTTTATCATTATAATTATTAAAATTTAATATTAATTATAATTACTTTATTATTTATTCATATAATTATCTTCAAATAACTAATTTATCATATCAGAGAAAGGAAGGAGGAATTCTATGAATGATTGAATTGGCTTTGTAAGATGTTAATAGTTTGGTTAGTTTGCTGGTATATATTCTAAAATTTAGAATCTAAATTATAAGATTTTGAAAAATGTTTTATTTCATTTATTATTTATGATTTTCATAAAATTATCAAAGAACGAAATTGTTTATTATTTTATTCACTCATATATTTATTCAAGTTGAGACGTTCCAATCTTGGTACATACATTTCCGATGAACTTCATGTCATTCTCCAATATTCACAAACGCAGGATCCTAGAGGCTGAAATTAACAAGGTTGTCATAATGCCTCTATCTATATTCTTTTTTTTCGTTTCTACCTGAGGAACTCTGTGAATCTTTCGAAATATATAGTGTGGGAATATAATTAAATTAATTGAATAAATGAAAGTAAAATAAAATATTAAATAAATGTATGTTATCGATTGATGTGATATGCAAATTCCTGATGCTTACATTACTCTACTTTCAATTAAAATCCTCGTGAAGATTTGTAAGTAAATTGAATTGTCTTTGAATTTAATAAATATTAGTATTTAATTATGGATGTTATAAATACTAAAGTATAAAAATAACATATAGTATAAGTGATACTCGAGTGGCGTTTTCTCATATAGCTTCTAACATAATTAAACGCCATGTTTCTGTTTGTGTTATACATATACAGTTTACATATATACATATGTATACATATATAGTTTAAATAAACATACTTTAGTATAATGAACCGTTGAAGATCTTGAAGCCCGAGAAATAATGAACGAATCCGTGAGAAGACCATTTGGACTTTGTGGAGTGTCCGGTTCTCCAGAATTTTCATTATCCATACTAAAGTTGCTTGTATCTAAACAATTAACAAAATATAATTTCGCTAATAAAACGGAAATCAGCTGAAAGAATAAATTCAAACCACCATCCAATAACCATTCTACGTCAACTTAAGCCCAAAAATCAAAGGACAGAAAACTGATTGGATTCAAAATATAATTTTAAATGATCAAGGATAAATAAGTTTCCATTGACCTTGCAAAATGTTTTCTGTCCCTGATGATAACAAGGTTGCAATTAGTATCTTACCATCAAGCAAGCCCACGGTTTTCGCTTATCAAATACATGACAGTCAATATAAAACAACATTGATCTAAATATCCATGCCAAACAGAAAATGCAAAATGACAATTATAAATATTAAGCATAACGCACTCCATATCCCGTCTAGTGTGCAATACGAAACGACAGACTAAAGTCAAAAAAGCAATTCCGATAAAGTTCATCTGTGAAAATGTTAAGGGTTGAATCACTTTCTCATCTAAATTAGTGGCTCGATTTGAAGATAAAAATGTTCACTCAACCCTTAATATTTACAAATTTCAGAATTGTTTAACCATATAATCGCAGTGGAATTCTCCCATAAATAAATAAACATTGAAATGTTTTATACCAAAATGACTTTTACTAGCTTTAAGGACCATACAAAATAACGTTTTATTTTATATATTTATTCAAATCTATTTACCACTTTTTCTTTGAACACTGCGAAATACTAAATGAATTAATGGAAAAAAGAAATAAATTTTTATAGAAAGATTAGATTTAAAAAATCACAACAGTTTACTAATCATGCAATTGACATTCAGATTAGTGCCGAAATTTATCTCGGAAATATTCTGAAGGGGTTTTAGTTAAAACTTTATTTTTATCAGTAAAATCAGTTTGACCTATTTTTCAATATCATTTTAGACGACAGATTAATATTTTTTATGGTGTATGGAAATTTAAACCCGCGACAGTTAATATCTGATACTTAATCCCTCCAGCGGAGAAAAAAGAAATAAAACAAATGTATTTAACGCAATTTAATAAAAGGTAATCAGAAGCCTGGAAGTTAAATATAAAATGAAATAAAGAACTATAGATTTAAAAAGTAAAATGTATGACAGGTAAACGATGGCACGCAGATAGACAAGACTTTCGATCAAAGAGTAACGTTCGACAGCATTTTTGACACGCGTCTTCTGTGTCTGGTATCCCTTGGGGACAGTGATTCCTTGCAGAAAAGACATTCTTTACATCTGAATGTATCTCTCGATTACCTTAGAGAAAGTCCATAAGGTGAGATAATGGCACTGAAAAAAAGCATGTAGTGCGAAGTCCCAACCTTCCACAGAGTTTGTTGTTCTGGAAACACCAAGTTCTCCAAAGATCAAAATTATTCTTGCGATTATACAATGTTATAGGCTTATTATTTATTTGATGGATTACTGTTTGTGTTAATTGTTTGCTATATTAGCCTATCTGTGAGCATATATTGTGTCAGCGGGATTAAGTATCAATGGGATTTTCTATCGGGGGATTAAATGTCATTAAACCATTTTTTATATATTTACACATTGACCGTTTTTACATTATGAGAATCTCAATGGGTGAACACAAATTTTTAACAGTGTTTTTAAGTGTTACAAAAAAAATTTATAAGTTAAAAATTAAGAATTTTATTTGGGGCCATTCAATAAAAATTCAGATACAACCTTTTATTAACAACAGATAATTAATAATATTTTTTTTTCTATTATTTTATACAACAGTTAAACATTATTTAACAAATTTTCAATTTTTCTTTTTGAAACATTTTTTTGGTTTCATTAGTCTAGATTCTAGAAGAAAACAACCAGCAATTTTTCCATATTTTCTAAATTTCCTATTTTTTCTCATCAAGATAAATTTTAAAACTTGTTAAAAAATGGCGATCGCATGACGCTTTTTCGAGTGATAAAACGGTTGGTGAAAGATTAATAAAGGTTTTCACGAATGAAAATATTTAATAAATAATTGTGGTGATTGGAAATCCAAATAAGCTTAAAAGTTCAATGAAGCTATGCCACAACGAATTTCTGAAATCGTACAATGCGTCAAATGGCTCGTTGATTGAATGTTTTGATTACAATTGTTCTTTAACAAATTTCCAGAGAAAATTAATTTTTCTTCATTCCTCAGTTAACAATACCAATTAAAAATAAATTGACATCAACCATGGTCTATGTTAGACTATTGCTCAGCCTTTCCAAGAATAATGTGTCACTTGTAAAAACTATTTAGTGATTTTGGTGTCATTGAATTTAAATAATTTGAAACGATATCAAAATTACAGGATCTTTTGCACTTATTTGAAAATTTAGTACATAAACCTTACAACCAAAAATACAACTAATTTAAAATAAATGTAATGCCGTAAAAATTAGTCAAATCGTTTCTTTTTTGTTTATCTTTGATCTGTTTTTGTTTTATTTTGATATTTAATTTATTTTCATTAAGATCATAGATCCATTTTTGCCCATGTAACACAAACTTGCGGCAGTGCCATTATTTTGTTTTTTAACATTAGAAAAAAAGAGTACTGAAAATTTGTGTTACATCACAAAAAATATCTACGGTCGTTGTTAGACTGTGTGGATCGAGTATCAATTATATCCATTTAAATTTAGATTCGAAATTCAAATAGTTATTCTTAGTCACAATATTTAAAGAAGAGGGTCATTTTACGCCAACAATATCTTGTGCAAGAAAACATCATTCTACAATCATTCTATTAATTTAAATTATATAATTATTTTATATATATATATATATATATATATATATATATATATATATATATATATATATATATATATATATATATATATATATATATATATATATATATATATATATATATATATATATATATACTTACATTGAAATTATTAATATAATATTTAGAATTATTATTTATATATAATACTTATGAAATTCTAAATTAACTAATACACAATATTTAAATTAGTTAATTAATTAAGTTAAGTTTTATTTAACTTGTTCCTTACAGTCATAATGAAAATTAATTAAATGTTAAAAGAAAATGATAAAAATCAATAATATCAATAATTATTTATTAAACCTAAATCAAAAGTCAATTCGATATTTAAAATCGATAAATTGAGAAATTTTATTATAATATATTTATAATAATCGATAAAAATCAAATATTTTATTTTAAAATATTGATTATTATTATTATTATTATTATTATTATTATTATTATTATTATTATTATTATTATTATTATTATTATTATTATTATATTATTATTATCATTATTTTATATAATTTGATGCAATTAACAAATCCCAAAAAGATTAAAATAGCTAAATATTGCAAACAATTTTACTAACTACTTATTTTGTTGAATTTATTTCCAGTTCAAAATTTATACCTAATTATATTTGTGCCGGAACCGTTTATATAAAATTAATTTTACATAATTGATCAATTAATTAATTTGCATTTAGACTTTACTAAGTAAACATATTTTTATTTTACAGTTATAGGAAATAAGTATTGTATGGATAATATCCTTATCAAGGACGAAATCATTGGAATATAGTCAAAATAATGAAGAAGGTAAGAGTAGATTTAATTAAAGAAATTCAACGGCAAACAAATTGCAACTCATACAGAAGTTTCGGACTAAATCATTGAAACATAAGGATATATGCGGTAAGGCTAAAATGTTCTTAGAGTGCATAGCAATAATAAAGTTAGTGGAATCAAATTAAATATTACAAACAAGACATATATGTAGGATTTATTTCTCAAAAAATGTTAACATAATTCACAATTAATTTGAAAGTCATTTCGACGAATTCTTGTCCCTATATCCGCAATAAATTTCTCCACATTTCCCTTCATATCATACTTTGATTCAATTACTTTATTTCTCAAATCTTTTGTTAGATGATTGAACATTCAACAATTACTAAGTACAAGATGTGGGCTGTATGGTGGATGATTCAATAGCACAAATCAACATTTTGCTATTGCTTCGTGTATTCAATAAGATTTGTGGATAGAAACGTTGTCACTTTTTGAATTAAAATTTTTAACTAATTTTAAAGAATTTTTCTGATAAACAATAAAAGATCAATTATGTTTAGGAAAGTGGAGCAAACTTTAATATATCAATTTAAAAATTACAATGTAATACAGGTAAAAATTTAGTATACATATACAAGGAAACTGAAGATGGAGAAGTCATAAAATATATACAGAGGATAATAATGAAGGTTAATTATTGGAATCCGTTTATATTTAAATAATTTACCAGTAATGAGAAATACTTTCAATTATATACAATATCTAAAAAATATCTAAAAACATTTATATTTAATTAAAAAATATTAACACAAAAAATCATATAATCCATATAAAAACTTCTAACGAAGTTCAGACAACAATCCTAATGTACCTTAATGATTGAAAAATAGTCTAGTTAAACTTATATATTTGCGCCGAATTATTGTCATTATTGTTGCTATTATTAGTCATTAAATAGATAGGATTAGTACATGCATGTTATTAAAAATTCAGCCAGTAAAAACTGTAATAAAAACCTTGAACTGGAAAAATTCATTAAATATCATAAACTGGTAAACTTAGTGGCATGAAACAGCCAGCCGTTAACGAGTTTACGAATGATAATACTTTTGCAAAGAGTAAGTCACCTACCGGGAACAGCTCCAGATACAACTAAAAAGATTCATAACACGATTAGACATTGAAATTTAACATAAAAAATATTAAAAATTCATGCAAATATTATTTATCTAATAAATACAATTGCAATGTGTGACTGAATGGGAAAATTCATGCCAAAAATCCATAATCACCCGTGCTGAGGTTCATTATATTCTTCCTTCAATTGAATTCAAACCCATATAGATTTTAAAATAAAATATTCGAATAATAAAATAAAATAAAGTTTTAAAAGTGATATTCAAAACAAATTCTAATTAACATTTACGAAACTCGATCCAACCTTAAATCGAGCCCAGCAGCTTTGTGATCAGAGCTCAGAACTTTATCATTCCAAATATCACAATTGTTATACCATTAGTCAAATGTATATAAATACATTCATTATATTACAAACTATGCGTATGAGAAATTAGAAAAATTACATTTTATCTCCTTGAGCAAATGTAATTGGAGAAATATATCCCGATGAACTTAATTGTTAAAAATCTAAATTTTATGAATTATTTATATTTTTAGTGTAATTTGTTCCTGGAGGAAATTATCTAGTATATCTGATTTAGTAGTAGTTGTGAATATAATAAAAATTAAATGAAAATTTCTTTATTAACACGTTAACTGCCGTGTCACCCGTATTCGGGTAACAGCAAAAGTTCTCATCAGGCCACGTCACCCGTATTCGGGTGACAGCAAGAGTTCTCATCAGGCCACATCGGGTGACTCCTTCCAAAGGATTTCCGAACATATTTAGATAAATATATGACAGGAGATAATAATACTGTTGAATTTTTTTAAAAATCGTTTATTAACAAAATTATTTACAGTGCAAAATATATCTTTCTCTTCACTATTGAAAAATTATGGGCAGAGATATTAGTTGTACTACTCAGTACACGGCAAAGATTACAACTGCTCGTGCAGAGTAATAACGTGATAAATGAGGATCGTAATAGATATCGGGCTGAGAGTACCGAAAGAAATGTAAACAGACATGCGGTAGCAGAGCACGCATCTTACAGTGGCGCCGGTGGCCTGACGGGGATTTTGTTGTAAACACGCGTGGCAGTCAACGTGTTAATTGAAAATCTTATATTCATATTTTAACTTGTAAATTTATTTTCTCACATCTTTGAAAAATAAATTTAGCGGACTTTTATTTTGTTCAATATTGAGGATTATGGAAGTTATATACTTCTAATAAAGCACTTTTTTAAATATTTTAGGATTTTAGATATTGAAATATTTACAAACTAATTTTGAAATTATTCTAAAAAAGTCGATATCTTTACTGATTAAAAATCAATAATAAATTTTTAATCAATTGAAAAATGAAAAAGAAATCAGAGTTCTTATAATATTATTCTAAATTGATTAAATTAGGAAGAATTAGGAAAGTTCAGATTTTTAAAAACTTAAATAAATATTATGGATTTGTGAAATCTTCAGATTTAACTATGGAATGACAACAAAAATGTCGATAGCTTATTTTTGCTTCTAAATGTTTTTATATAATTTATTCACCAAACTATATTAGTTTCTTATCTACGTTGAGAATATTATCTTTGTCGATGTTCTCTATATTTAGTCTTTCAGTAATTATTGTGTTGAAAAATATTTACTTTGAACCTCTTAAAATATTAGATATTTTTAAAAAATGTTTTGACCCCGCCAAACTATAAAATTAATAAATTCATTTCGAAATTTGAACAAAGGGAAATAACTTAGAGTTTTGTATTTTTCTTTTATTGGAATATCTAATATTGAAAATTCAACTTTTAGAGAGAAAAAATATCAATATACAACTAAAATCAAGATTTCCTTACCTCTGGGTCTTGGCATGTGTGGAGTAGGAGGAGAATATCCTTCATCCATTCTTTTACAAACATGTAAATGATTTTCTACTGTGTTTATGGTAATCCTAATTAAATAATCAACTATAGCTCGGAATCCTCCAACAACACCACTTCCAGCTCCTGATGCATTGTATTCATACTACATCCTTTACTATTACCAGCAAATCATGAAATATCATTCAAACCTTATACAATACAACTAGTAAAACATTCAGCCAATGTATTCTCGTTTGTGGTTCCAATAACCACAAACTAAAGGTTGGTGGTTGGCTGTCACTGGCATATCGTTGTGGAGATGCACAGAATTGTAAGACTACTAGAGTCTGGTGCAAAATTGAATTTCCCATGGAGAAATTGCAATCCAGCACTTTTGCAACATTCGATAAAAATGCATGAAATACCGTAGAATTTCTAGAAAAGTTTATAAAAAATTGATAAAAATTAATTGCAATAAGGTAAATTCTTTTAAGTTCAATTCTTTGTCAATTTATATATAATATATCAACATGTCTTTTTAATCATTATCTTTCAATATTTAAAAAAACGAAACAATGACCCGCTGGGTACCAAATTTTAGAAACCAAGTTATGAGGCAGTGCATAATTGAGTTAATAAAGATAAGCTACTCATGTCCATATAATTTGACACGATTTCATAACAATTTCATATTAATAACTTATGGAAATCATTTCATGGACACCGCAAAAATGGATAAATGGTGCAGTTGGATCACTGTAAATACTGCCATATTTAATTTATTACCATACATTGAATAATTTAGAATAAATTAAAATGATTAATCCATGATGTTTCTACGATGACCCCTGTGGCTCAGAATACACAAGAAAATGGAATTCATTAGAAATTCAAATATATATATATATATACTTCATTCATCAATTCAATGCAACATACTAGATTTTGATTTATTATTATTTTAAATAATAAAATATATTTTTAGCCCTTTAAGAAATGGCTATATATATATACTTACTTCTATAGTAATCTTTTCATCATTTTAACTTCTATTTCATTAATTTTCATTTTAAATTTATAAATTTTTATTTAATATTTACAGGTTTAAAATGAATACTAATTAATTATTAGTTATTGATTATGTTTTATAGAAAAATTTTGAATATAGATTTTTAGAATAGAATTATGTGTTTTGATTTATACACTGCTTGGACATAAAAATAACTAATTATCTAAAGATGAAATTTAAACATGACAGATACCGTTATTTTAACGGATTATAACTAATAATTAAATAATTCATTATATAATAATATAGGATAACATAAAAATGAAAAAAAAATGATTTAAAACTAGTACTACCAACACTTCAAAATTATGAATTTCACATTCTAATTATATCAATAAACAAACATTTTCATTGTATTGTCGATAATATAAAGTAAACAAAAGTTATAATGCACTTGCAAACGGCTGCAGCTGACAAACGATGCTGATTGGGTCACGCGACTTGGTGCGTGACAATCACGTGCTCGCAATATAAAGCTGAGTTTGGTTGTTCATTTCAGTGAATTCAAATTGTATTTGCTTGTCAAATCAATGAAGCATTTTATTTATTTTAAAAACGTGTGGACTTATTATAATTCGGCCCTGTCCTAAGCGATCACGTGTACCCTGCGTGTATTTGTTATTACCCGATGACTGTTGAGCACATTGAACAGTTGATGCAGAGCAGAGCGGATTCTCACTTTCACGTGAAGATTTGCTTTTGGTTTCGTTTTGTGTGCTGTGACTGCAGGATAATTATATTGTAATATACCTCTACTTCAACAACATATTTAAAACAATAACAGCCAGGTAATAACTCATTAAATTAAAATATGGTTTTTAATTAAACAATTAAAAATAGATATATTTAATATCGTTCTCGTTTTCAGTATGACTACAAAGAAAAGAAGAATAGAGGACGAAAATAGAAAGTATAGCAAGGAATGGGAAGAAAAATACTTCTTTATAGTTCAAAATACAAAATTATTGTCTTTAATTTGCCGAGAGGTCGTTGCTGTATTTAAGGATATATAATGTTAAGAGGCATTACGAAACAAAACATAAGGATTATTTGAAGTTCGATAAATAAAGAAGTGAAACAATCGCAGCTCAAGGAGTTTAAGTCGCAATTATTTATGTTTACATGTAAGAATAATATTAAACACACTAATAATAACTCACTATGTTTCAAATTTTAACTCCAAAAACACCTATAATTTATCTAAATCTAGTATGGGATATATATTTTTATAGGAAACCGCGGAGTTATGATGCATTTCCAAAGTAGCGCGCAAGATCATTTTGGTTAGCCACCCCCGATTTAAAGTAATTAAAAAATATTTTTTATTTTCGATTTAAGTATTTTAATTTCAATGATATTCTTAACATATATCTAAATATTTCTATCAATTCTGGTTGTTCTAGTTATAAAAACCTTAAAGATCATAAGCAAAATAATTTAATTAATTGATTTTGCCGTATTTGAAGTGGTACATGGAAAATTAATGTGGGTGAATATTTGTGTTTTGAATGTTTATATAAAAAGAATCATGATGTTAAATTCAATGCAAGTATTTTTTTTTGCTTTAAATGACTTGATTGATTAATTTGTTATATAAAAGTTATTAAATTAATAAAATTTTAATAAAAATAATTAATGAAGTTAATGATGTTTAAGATTTTTTTATAATTTTTTCGAATAAGTTTTTACTTTTCAACCTGATGCTGACAAATATATTGTATAAGTGATGTTTGATTGGTGTTTTATAATATTTATAGGATAATAACTAAAACTTATAAATCATATCCAAGTGTATTATAAAGGTAAAAACTACAAATAAGAGTTTCTTAAACATTCTCCGGGACGTATATATCCGGCAGTATGGAAAAGGTTAAGGACAAATGCTTCAAAGACACTTTTACTTAAAATTATTTCACCTATTCCTACACAAAAATACCTAAAATTTTAAATTTATTTAGTAAACATTTATCATAATTTGGTTATATATAAAACTGTTTAAATAATTTATTTAATCCCTGAAAAAAATTTTTTTGGAGTATAAGAAATTTAAAAGTTTTATATTTAAGAATTAATCTATCCGAACGAAAACACCTTTTTAAGATAACATTATATTAACTGAATTAATTTTATTGACTATATACCTCAATTTGTACGGAGGAATATTGAATGCTTGATCCGTATAACCCAATAATAATGCCAGGTGTCTTTGGACTTTACTTAGAGCTTTTTTATCCTTTAATTCATCTTTTGAAACTTGCATATCAACATTGGCCATAAACTTCAGGAGCAATGTAACCCATTGATGAAGTGTATCACGACTGGAGCCATCTAAATCTAAAGCTTCTTGAATATTTGTTAAAAATCTATTATTAGGATCCGTATATTCAGCCACATTGAGACCTCCTATTCAAAAGAATAAATTAATATTGGATTCAATAACANAATATTGGATTCAATAACAGTTTATTTATGTAGAAAGGTCTATAGAACTATTTTATAAGTTAGTATAAATTTCTGAATACGATCTGTCGCTCTTTTCAGATGATGTTAATCAATAATTCTTTAAAACACGAAATTCCACATTCTAGGTATATAATAATAAAAATAATAGCAAAAACAAATTATTAATGAAAATTTCAGTACTTTTATCCATACACATACACATTTAAATTTCCGTACAGTGCCGGCCTTTGGAATGGTAAATTCTGGTAGTTTCTTACATACGTAGTTATACATTGGTACAGACATAAATATATTTCGCTAAAACAGCATTTATCACGATGTTTACTTCTTGTAATGAATGAATATTTGCTAATATTTCAAAATATGTCAGAGGTCTATGTAGTTCTTCCACAAAATATGCTAACAACTTAAGCTTTGTTTGCACGTAGCGTATCCAATTCCAGAATTTACATACTTGCTAAAATATTATATATATATATATATATATATATATATATATATATATATATATATATATATTATATATATATATATATATATATATATATATATATATATATATATATATATATATATATATATATAGTATATATATATATATATATATATATATATATATATATATATATATATATATATATATATATATATATATATATATATGAGTAGAAATATTTCTTTAAAATATTATTTATGAATAGATTATAAATTTTTTACGACAAGTAAGCCATGACCTTTTCTGTTTGACTGCAAATAGCAACAAAAATTACAGAAGTTTTAAATTTCAGCGATTATTTTGGAAATATTATTAAATTTAGTATGTTTTCGAATTAACGAATAACAAGTGATATATTGAATTTAATATTGTTTTTCAATGTAATACTTTGCTGAAATTAGTAATTTGTATATATTATATAGAAAATGTAATGTAATTTGATTATGGTTTTTTGGATTAATATTATTCAAGAATGAATTAATATTGTTTGAATTTCGGGATTGAAAAATAGTAATGAAAAATTAATAAAAAAAATGAAGGAAATTGTATTAATAAAATAGTTAAAAATAAAATATTTAAATATTATCAATCTTATGTAATATTGTCAATTTAAATTTTTATAATGTTTGTTTTATTATTACTAAAAAAACATTAAAAAATCAATAAAAATACATTTTTAATGAAATACAATATCTATAAATCAAGATCCCGAAATTGCATGATTGAAAAAAAACTATCCGGTATTTGATGCGCTATTAACAGGATATGTGAATTGATAAAACAATGGCCTTTTTAAAATATTAAATTTGACATAAAAGCAGACAATTCCAGTTGTTAATCAGCTATCATAAATAGAATAGAATATTTATTATGTGGATCAAAACAAATTCACCAAAGAACGCACTTCATACGCAAAGATTGAGATATTCCTATTCGAATACAAGACTGATTTTTATACGAAAATTTATCATTAGTAAACATTTCTGTGACAAAATATGTGATTATAAAATTCTTTCGAAAAAACTCTCATTTTCTATTTAAACTCACTGAATTCACAATCTGACATTTACAGTATTTAATATTTGTGATGACGTAAAAAGAATTTTCTTTATTGTACAGTTAAAGATAAAATTACTCCCCAAGTCATGTTTAAAATTATAAAAGACCATTCTATATAAGATTTATATCAAAATGCTTGGATCATGTTGTGGATTTTATAATAAACAACTACAAAATTAACCTAAATCTATCTATGATCTACAATGTTACAAAACAGACTATCTAGCTCAAGAATTATATAAATCCATTGAAAATAATGTCACCGAAAATCTATATATTTTAGCTCTAATTAAAAATTTCCCTGGTTAAAGGACTTTTGATGTTTCTTTTTGTACTAACAATAAATAAAATATTTCCAATTTTTCAATGGACATTTTGAAAAAAAACCCGTCTGAATGCGCCAAGAAGACTAATGCCGGCACTGCATATGTATAGTACATAACCTCAACCACAATTATTATACGTATTGCACATTCACATGCGTCACCATTCTGCGTATATACGTTCATTATTATATATAATTATTGATATAAATCCTGAAGAAATAGAGCGATATAATATTCAGAAAGCTACTTAAGAAAAATAATTAATATTATTTAAATAAAAAGTGAAAATCGAAACTATGGAGAAAGTAACATATCTAATGTGCTAAACAACAGAGTTAATAAGATCTATATAAAAGGATTTGTAATTGAATGTTGTATTATAATACTAACCAATCGCACCAATTACGTCTAAATAATATGGCAATGAGATTAATATATAAATCTTTTTAAACATCTCGTTTTTATACATAATTATTAGCAAAATATTAAAGATATTCTTTCTATTATACTTACCTAATCCCGGTAAAAGAGGTTTAGATTTTCGTCGACCCAGATTAAATTGAGGAGCAGAGGACTGTCTTGTATAATGTTTATCGGATGTATCTAAACAATAATTATTATTATAACACAATATTGGTAAATTCATTGAGAATGCATGAAATACAATCGAATCTTTCGGCCTGTTTGATGAGTAAAAGTTTCAATGTTACAATATTGGTTGTTTGAAATGACGTATTTTCGGAGGACACGGAATTCTGGTTAATTGATAAAGTTCCATTGTTTTGTATACATTTTTTGAATAAAGGTGGTGATGTTGTTTGTAGTTTACATAATATCGAAGACATGCATTAAGTTAAATATTTTTAGGAAGATAATTGTATTAGGTGGCACAAACCTTAGCTACGGCACTGCGTAATAGTCCTACTCTACTATAGTTTCTGAAAACCGGCCATAATATAATTACAGATGTTCTAGATCCCCGACCGAAAATAAAAACCAAATTCTGTCCAGAAACTTACTGATTACCAATTACATTAATAAAGGCATTTATTAACTATTATTTTACATGTTAATAAAATGTTAAATAAAATTTCTTCAAATGCTTACAAATTATTCTCACTCATCAATCAATATCAAATATTTTATTTCTTTTCCCCGATTTTGATTAAGACGAAAATCAAAAAGCAACTTTATGATAATTTCAATGGAAATTTAATTTTAAAAAGATCTGTTTAATTTGAATAATTTAAAATCACTTGAAAAAGGCAGTGTCGAAAATTCGTGAATATCAAAAACATCGATATATTTATTGATTCCATAGTCAAGCTTTTTAATAAATACAATGTTAATTGAAAAGAAATCAGTAGTGAAAATTGAAAAAAGTTCTTATAATAATAATTTAAAAGTAATTATTAAAAATCAATCTTTTTATAGATCACTACAATTATAATTGATCATTATATTGTCGATATAATATAATATAGACATTACAAGGTTTGTGATACCCAGTGCAAATCACAATAGTAGACTAGTTTCAAGCTTTTGGCTCTCATCAGTACTATGCAGGAGACACAAAGATTTCCCTTCGCATCAGGTAAGTATACAATATTGCTGATTCAACTCTATTGCATATGTAATGTACAGTTATATATTTTATTTATTATTAAACAAGGTTTTGCGACGCCTTGTTATTTTATTGAGCGTAGGTCGCGCTGGGAAAAGAAATTAAAAAACTATATAGCGATAATTTACTATGGTAAATTATCGCTATACAAATATCGACAATTAAAAAATCCAACAAAAATTTAAATTACAGTACAAAGACTAAAATTAAAAAGAAAGAAAATCCTACTGATCGAAGAAGATATTTCGAGGATTTTATGCTCAGATTCCCTTTACTATTTTCAAAGAATTCGTAATTCATTGTTCAAATCCAACAAGATATATAAACTTTGAACTATTTCTTCAATAATATAAATCCTTTCATTCCAAAAACCGAATCAAATTACAATCGATTCTGAGATCACGCGGGGAGATCATAGACAAAAGAAGAATCCTACAATACCGTCTCAATAATCGATTTCGAATTCCAAGATCAACTAAGGTGTTGACATACAATCGTTGAATTATTTCTTCGGCAATACAAACTATTTCATCCAAAAAACTGAATCAAATTACGGTCGATCCTGAGATCACGCCGCGAGATCATAGATAAAAGAAGAATCCCACAACATCATTTTATTAATCAATTCCGAATTCTAAGGTCTTTACATTATTTTATAAATAAAAGTTCCTGGTTGTAAATTTGTTATTGTTAGTTTATTATTATTTTTATTGTAACAGCAATACACACATTCACCCAGCTGTCCCGTTACAGTTCATTTACTGGTGACTCGACTGGGCTCTACAATATTTCTCCTTTGCATAAACATTAATAAAAACTTAATAACCTACATAAAATAGCACATAAATAGATAGTACACAAATAGCACGAACGTATCATCGAAAACTTCACACAACAGCACACTTTCCCTGCTACACTGGAAATCACATCACTTGCAAATTAGCTAAATCACAGAAAAAATATCTGCAAACTTGTAAACATGGCGTATGAAAAATCATATTTACCTCTGGAGACACCGTCTATACACAGAAACTATTTACGAAGTGTTGTAATAAGCGTAGATTTGTCTGAAGAAGTGTTGTATTGATCGGGTCATTGTAAATTGTGTGATTCATTGTGATAATCAATCAAGGTTTAGATTCTTCGAAGTTTGTCATTTGTGGGTCAACTTAAAGCACGCAAGGAGTCAAAGGAGAAATTTGTGAAACTTAAATTTCACCTACGATTCAATAACCCAACAGTATGTAGTCATATATTGTCCAATCACGCTATTATATGATCCTTATATTATATCCTTATTTTGCGAATAGTACTTCGTTCCTTTTATTGCATTAGTTTCTTCCCCCCCCCTACTCAAAAACCATAGCATAGGAATTGAAAGAAGGGATAAAACAACAAGCAAGAAAATGGAAGAAAACAATAGATACACTGAATTAGGTTTTGATTTGTTACATGTTTTATTTATTCATGTAATATTATAATAAAAATTAGAAGCACCTATTTGCAGTCCTTCGACACCTTCATGTGCAAACATAATACATAGGAGCATATCAAGCGCAATTTAAGCAAAGCATATAATTCAGAAAACGCATATACTACTTAATACCTACTTTTACATGCATACATTTCATGCAGTATATTTCTAATTGCTCTAAGATGTTTAAGGTTATATTTAATTAATTAACCTTCATTAATTTTCGAATTATGAGCTTGATTAATTTTAAAACCACCTTTGTTGATTAAATTAAGTGGTTGAACTGTTGAATGTAAATTGGAAAGGTTAACTCCGGAACTTTGATGAAGAGGAACTGAGCATGCTCTTCGATAAAGGTGGCTTAAAGAAGCACTTGAGCTGATAGATCGAATACTGTCAGTTCGAGCGACTGCTAATCGTGCTCTCTCAAATTGTATGCGAAAGAAATCCGTGACACCCTTCTGATTATTTAGATCCGTGACTGTAAAGTAATTATGATTGACTGAAGTTAGTTTAATAAACTAAACCATTGTTAATATCGGTATCCAGGTTATTGCCAATTTGGGCTTCGATTGAAAATATCCCGAATCTATTGATAAAGAAATCCCATGAAAACACCGTTCGACCAGGCAAGGCCCAGCTCAGTTGATAAATCCGTAACAATATAAGAGTTCGGTCGGCAATAACAGAATCAAATTGATATTCCAAACATTTCACAATGCACTATTGATCAATTTAAATAAAATATCAAACAATTATAAAATTTCAATATTTTTATTATCCTAATCATTATTATTATTATTATTATTATTATTATTATTATTATTATTATTATTATTATTATTATTATTATTATTATTATTATTATTATTATTATTATTATTTTATAATAATAATAATAATAATTAATAGTAACAAAAATAATTAATTAATTAATTAAGTCAATGTTTACTAACATTGGTTAAGTTTCTAAATTTAGAACGTTTATTTCAATAGAGATTAGTAATATTTTTAGTAATAAAATAACCTTATAAATATAGTGACAAAATGAATTCAATTATTCACAAAATAATGTTTAATTTGAAAACAGTGTTCGTAGGTGACGGTTGTTGCGGAAAGACATCGGCAATAATGACATACACTGATAAGTATCCAGATTCATACCTGCCCACGGTATTTGATAACATAACTGCCCAAGTGCTTTTGGATCAAAGAGTAATAAATTTATCCATTTGGGATACAGCAGGTAAAAATCAAAAGATTTAAATGAATTATAATGGTCAAATGCAGGACAAAGTGATTATGATCGACTACGGCCATTGAGTTATCCAGGAACAGATGTAGTTGTTATGTGCTTTTCTCTTGATAATGCCACTTCGTTGTATAATGTTATCAGCAAATGGCACCCAGAAATAATGAACTTCCTTCCAAATACTCCTATAATCTTAGCAGGCATGAAATCGGATCTCCTGGAAAAGAAACCACTGACATTCATGGATCAGAAACAGGTAGTAAAAATAAATATGAATATTGATTTATAAATATAGTTTAGATTCATGATGCCATGAAACTGAAAAATGTTAAAAACTATTTGGAATGTTCAGCCTTAAAGGATCACAGAATAACTGATTTATTTAACAGCATTGTTAAGTTGTCCTTGAATCTTCCAGAAAAATCACGGAGAAATCCTCGATGTACAATTGTGTGAAAATTGATATTTTAAATGGATTGAAACGTTTATCATATGAAAGAGATTTTTTTGTAATATATTATTGTCATTTGTATTTTTTGATATTCTGAATTTTGAATAATTAACTTACACTTAGAGATCGATCCTTTATAGATTCCAGATAGAAAACTGTCCTAGCGGCGACCGATGAATTCAAGTCATCAAGCGCACCAATCAAATTACAGAACGCATGAGCCAGGGATGTCATTACGGCTTGGTTTTCACCAAACATTGAATCGTCAACTTGCCTAGCAAGAATTGTTAGCTGAAATGAAAATGTTTTAAGTGTTATTGAACTACAAAACGTGGATATGCAGAAAAATTACTTTTAATAAATGTCATTGAGAATAAAATAGGGGAAAAGATATATTAAGAAATAATTGATTTTCGATTATATATCTATTTATCGGTACGTATCAGCACCGGTAAAATCTGTCTAGTGACAGCTTGTGTGGATGAATGTATATGAAGTAAATGCCTTTAGTAAATGTAGTTTGTTTACAAAAAAAATAAACAGTTATTTATTGTAACCAACAAATTTGGTTTAATCAATAATAAATCTCATAAAAATATAGCCTGGAAATAATATAAGATACATCCTTGTATTTTCTTTCAACAAATTAACTTTTATTTTTAAACTCTCTATATTAATTCCACTTTCTATGTATGTTTGAATGTTTGTATGAGCCACACAATATTTGCGACGGCAAATTAACCCACTTCCCGTGATGGGATCGAGCTAAAATTTGGTAGATAGATTCGTCGTCGAGAATAATGCATTTTTTTAAAATTTCAGATCGATCGAAGGTCCTATAATTAACTTTTTTGAAAATTTTCAAAAAATCCTTTCAAAGTAATTTCTTAACTAGGTGATTTTGCGTAATATTAAATATTTTATAGCATTGAAATTTTAATTTTGAAAGAATGTAAAAGAGTAAGATATAGAGAGTTTTGAGAACTAAGTTTTTACACGGTTAGTTTTTAGATAATAAACTTCATTTAATGATATTCTTATATAATGTAAGAAAACAAAACTACACATGAAAATGGTAGGACTAAAAATAACAATAAACATTTACATTATATGTCCCTTTCTATAGATATATTGGCGTCAAACAAGTTTCTTTATTCAAAACTATTTTTATAAACTCTCCATTATTTTTAATTTTTTTACAGATCAAAAATCAATATTTTGGTTTATATTTACCACGAATTTTAAGCACTCCATTTGTTAAAGACTTCACTACAGCATCATTGGTTGCTGGGATGGCTCTACCATATAGACGGATTATATAGCCAACTAGAGAGCCAAATTATTGAGGAAAGTCATTTGCATGGAGATCCCAATTAACACGTTTGATCTCTCTAATGTGGATTCTAGATCAATGAAATTATCTATATATTCGGCGGAGAAAAATTAGTTATTCGTGACAAGGAAAATATTTTAAAATTTCTAGAATATCTTGTAAGGTTCGACCCATTATTACGCAAGAGCACCTCCATAATATGACTATCGAAATACATAATCATTATTTAGGAAAAGAAATGCCGAATGAAATGATTCAATTTCTTGCAAATGCAAATAATAACAAAATTATCGACAATACTCATTATGGAAAATATTTTCCAATAACTTTAGATGGTATTGCAGATGTCAAATATACAAAGCAAATGAAAATAATCATTTGGTTTGTCGATATAAGAAAATTATTAGATAATGACAAAGTTAAAGTCATCATTAAGGGATATTTTTTGGGTTTCGTAATGTAAACATGCTAAACAGGTCAGTATATAACAGAAACTATTTCAAAACAGTCGAAAGATAGGTTGTTGGATGTTCAGTACCTAAATGGGTAAGGTTCCGATAACGGAAGTAACATGAAAGGAAAGGAAAGTTGATTGTAGATGCTGGTAAGTGTTTTATAAAGGAATTTGTTAGATTTACATAGTCATTTATTTGAATTATATTTTAAAAAATGATTCCGCTATCGGAAAATCTATTTTAAAGTTAATCTATACATTTTTTAATTATAAGCAATTAGAGATAAGACAACACGATTTTTTAAATATATTTTTGCAATATATTTCGACAACTCAACTGTCATCATCAGGCACTAAACAATTTCAATAAAAACGATTATACTTATAGGTTTATTAGTAATTGCATAATTATGCGCGGAATCCAATAAAATATATTAATCATAATAAAATTAATTAAATGCTCTCAAAATTTTTTGGGTTGAATGATTTTATCATCAAAGCCTTAATACGTTCCCAGTAGTTTTAGAAATCATTTGATATTACTTTGAAATTGGAAATGTCTATTTTTAACTTACAAAGGGACAGCCGATACAATGGATCAGCGTTAGGTAAAATTATGTCATCAATCTCATTCAACATATACGCACACTTATCAACAGTTTTACATACAATTTATTGTAAGAAAGACTTAGATAAGATGCTTGGTCTTTGGTTCTTGGAAATTACCATCTACTTATTGTAAGTTTATTAATAGTATAGATTAATAAATATTTGTTTTCATATTCTTTTATTTGACACAAATGACCAAATATGTACCTTTTCAACAGCATCAAATCGCACTCTCCAATCCTCATTGGTGAATTCTTTTTCTAAAATCAACCAAAATTGATCGGCACCGCTATTGATGGTGAAACAATATAGTAATAATGGAACCGAATATTCAGCCAGATAGGAAAATTCAGAACACATTAAATCCCATAAACTGATTATTATTAAATAAATCAAAAAATAGGATATTAAAATATTTAAAAATCTTACTGTGGAATCAACATATTCTCCATTAGATGATTGATATACTTGATTTTTTTTTCAAGAGTATTCTGATCGACTTTTAATAATTCAGCATGTCTCATAAGATAAGTTATGGAGATCAAAACACTGTGAATTATTTCAGGATCGTTATGATGTCGACGAAGTTCCTTGACCAATAAAAATAAAAGTTTCAAATCAACGGAATACTCTGAAATTTCAAATTCTTTGATTTCTTCTTTCTTCACTTGTGCTTCATCTTCTTTATCAGAAGTTTTTTCGTCTTTATTCAATTCAGATTCAGTTTTAACTTTGTCTGAATATTCCACTTATAATAATTGAAAAGTTATTCCTATTTACAGATTTACGAAAATCAATAAGAATAAGTATTGGTGTTTAAGGGGGAAATAATAAAATCACAAAACACAATCACACAATGAATCAAATTAACTCTACAGTATAAAAAGATAATGTACTGTAATATTTTTTTCTTTAAACAAAAGTACGAAATCCTAGATGGTTTAAACCAGGGGTCTCAAACTCAAACTGGCCTGCGGGCTGCATTAGACTAGAAAATAAATACTCGAGAATGTATCATAATTGCAATTTATTAGAAATAGTTTAGAAACAGCAATCGTTTGCTGGCAAATAACGCATTGTAATTTATCGTTTACCTCCGTGAAAAAAATATAAAATCTCCCATTTCACTTGAAAAATTCTTTTTTCTTCCACAAGTGTTCGTTTATTTGCTCCGGATGTCATTTTTATAAATCGTATTTTATTTTATATTATGAATGTTTTGTTGTTGATTAAATTTATAGATTCATTAAGAATTTAAAACTTACATTTTTGTTAAATGTTGGGTGTTGTTGAGGGCCACGTGTTTGAAACCCCTGGTTTAAACTAAAGATGTTCGTAATTTAAATTAAATACTTAAAATCCAACTTATAATTTTCATAAAATAAAAAAAAAGCCAACTTTCTCAACGTATAATGGAATAAATTGGCTCTACAAATACGATTGATAAATATTTCATTATAAAATCAATACTAAAAAGATTGTTTAATTTATTTCATAACATTTAACATAAAAAACAGTTCATCTAATTTTACATCTTTTTTATGAAAACATACGAAGAAAATATAT
>CAUHTR010001012.1:12500-27137 GCA_959609185.1 Schmidtea polychroa | reverse complement strand
GAAATTTTTAAGTAAAAAAACTAAAAATAACAATATATTGTGTAATTGTTCGTTGATCATTGTTCTAATTCAAAAATCTAAATTTTGATTCTAATTCTTAAAGAACGACCTCGTTAGATATCTACACAATAAACATTCTTTATAATTAAAAATATTTATTTAAAAGAATTTTTACTGACATTTATTAGGGTTTGTGACAGTTAATAAAATATTTTAATTAAATCAACATTAATAATTTCTAAAAAAATCATTTATATTCATTAATAGATCTATTTTTATTTTCCTATTTAAGAAAAATTGATCTATAGTCGTAAGGTGAAAAAATGATTTTTTTGATAGTATTAGGAAAATTATTTTTCTTATTGTTAACATATATGGAAATTTGAAATATAAATTTTCTACAATCTATATCATGATGTAGCATCAATATTAATTTAGACAGACTTTAATAAATGTCCATTTTAACTTAAATTAATAACTTCTATACAGGTTAGTGTGCAAATCGATGAATGACTCATGATTTGTCATCAGCTATTTTCATTAAATTTATGAATTTGTTCTTTCTTTGATTTTTTTCAATTTAAAATGAGTTTTAATAATTTTTAAACTTAAATTTTATTATAAGGCGCTAATCAAACATTCGTTTCACAATATATTTCGACAGTTTTTCTGTCTTCATCAGGTAGGATATAATAACTATAAATTAAGGATTTAAAAACAATTTATTATTTGTCTAATTATTAATTATATGAAAAATTTGCTTAATAAAAACATTTCATTCTTTTAAAAATTATAATTCAAATCATATATTATTTTTTAAATTTAAACATTGAATTTAATTTAGTAATTTATTAATTATTTAATTTAACAACGACAATCAATACATACAATATACAAAAAAAATATTTAAAACATTTAAAACACAAGTATTCACTGCATTCTGCACATTTTCGGATTCAATGACTTTATCAATAACACCTCACAAATGTATGAAATCCTCTGTATTTATTGTTAATTGAATTATTTTCTATACAGATTTAATATTTTAAAAATTTAAATAATGAAAAGAAATATAATCCCCATAACCGGGTAATTTGAATAATAAAATAAAGAATACTTTTATTGTTTTGCGAAATCGATTCGACTGTGAGATTTGTATCTGGTAAATTGATAGGATGGATAGGGACTATATGTTGCAAGACTTTAGCGGTTACTTGATGCCAAGCTAATACGTTCTGACAAGTGGCACAAGTATCTTGTTGTGAAGCATCTCCTACAGACGGTGGCCGATTGGTAGAACTGATTGGGTTATTTGACTCGTTCAAATGTTTACATTTACAATTTTCTGAGCTCCAGCACAATAATAACATGTCAGTGAGCAAACCCAAAGTCAGAGTTGGAGTTTGTTGGCTCATATTCCCATGACCGTGTGGATCATTCATTTTCAACTGTAATTATTCACTAATAAATATAATATTTGGAAAGTTTTCAACAATAGCTTTTTAGAAGAAAATTATGAGTTTAACTAATTATTTAAAACTGAAATTTAAACGTGAAAAAGGCTTTCATTTTGACAGGTTATAATACTAAAAATGCTTATCATACTGTTAATATACGTATTACAATTACGATATACACTTTGTACTAGATTTTTGAATTATGCTACTCAAACGCTGAGTAGATTGCTTCCAAGACAGCTTGAAAAAATGTCATATTAGTACCTGATAGATTGGAAAAGTGGAATTTGTAATTTTGAAGGATATTAAATTTACAGATTTCGAATCATTTAAAATATGCCTATTGAATAATTGCCTTTTAGCTAAGTTAACGAATACACAATTACGCAATCTGTGCCACGGTTGCTGGCACGGTCTCGATAACAATAAGTTTCTAACTACAGATTAGTATTATATTTTTAGCAATTAAAGAAGTAGTTAATGGCAATCGATAATCATAATATTAAATTTAATAATATAACTTGCGTTAAATATTCAATATTTAACAATCTAAATAATTAGATACTAACATTTATTCGAAAAAAATCTAACCTGAATGTCAATTGTTTTAACCATCATACAAAGACAAGAAAGGATTGAAAATGATTCAGAATTGCTTAAAGATGTCGTACCACTCACAGCTCCTGTTAAACCAGCTTCGGGATCGATGTCATCCAACTGGGTGTTTGTTTGATTCACATTTCCGGCTCCAGTATCACTGCCGGAAATGGATAAAGATTCTTCTTGATGAATAAGTGATGGTCTACTAGTTTCACTAGAGATTACATCAACTAATGGAATGGGATCATGCATGCTCTTGATTCCGACCGAAAACATAGTCAACAACTCTTTCATAGGTATTTGAACTTTCATTCTAGTCAATATCTAGAGAATGCAGGTGATAAATAGTTTCCCTGGCCAAATCTGAAACACTCACATCCAGCCAACAAAGCACTTGATCTTGAACTGCAACAGGGGTATTATTGAATCTTTGAGTAGCAAACATATAAAGTTTAGCTGGTAAGAATGGAAACGGACCAGCATGTGGATCAAATATTTTTCTACAAAGTTTAAATAAAATCATTAAACTTGAAAGAAATTTATGTAATTTTTCTCTCAGTTTATTTTAAAAGTATTTTATATGTTTTGTAGTTTACTATTAAGCATTTCATAATTATCACTACTTACTGAGAAATAGGAGCTTAATAAATTTTAGCATTAAAAAAAATTCCTGATTTTATGTGTAAAACTTTACGGAACCTGTGAAATATCACATTTTTAAACAAATTTTTATTAAAAAATTAAATTGGAGATAAAAGATTTTACTTTACACAAATTTACGGTTTTATGATTGTTGTCTACAAGGATCGTCATTGTATTATTTTTCAAATATAAATTATCTGAGAAATTATCGGGGTAGAAAAGATCATTAATTGTTCAAAAAAGGAGCTATACAGGTAATGTTTTATGTCGACTATTTGGGATATTCTTTGGAAATATATATAAATGAAAGTATACATAACCAGTCATGTTTTGTTGCAAGGCTGCGTAACGAGTTCTTTAGAGTTCTATGGAATCTTTCTACTAAGCCGTTAGTTGGATATAAAGCAGTCGTTGATCAGGTTGGTTATTTCTTATAACCTCTTGATCGAAAAATGGTTCAAAGAAAATGTTACAAATTTACAAATCCAGAAGGCATAAAGAGGTATTCAAATAAACAAATATATCTAATAACAGCTGTTTCGGGAATAGAATCTGGCACAGCTGGAATCTGATGTTAGGCTTTAGCTAATTCAAGAGACGAAAAAACAGTACAGCCAGAAAATTTTAATGTGCAATATCATATGTACTTGTCTTTTTCATGTTTTTATTATTTTGGGTGTTAAATTAAGTGTATGTCGATTGTTTTAGTTGTTTCCAAATGTATTAAAATGTTTTTAATTTATAAATTGTTTGTTAAAAATTAATTTATAATAAAATATTTAAGTTAATATTTAAATATATTGATTTGATAATGATAGCGTTTTCTAATAATTAAGTCATTGCCATGTTTATTTAATTATATATTTTATTATTATTGATTTAACAGTATAATAAGCAAATTAAACTATTAAAAATAACAATCATCCTATAGTAGAACTTTATTTCAGGTTTTCTAAAGAAATTACAAGACGTAATGTTATTATTAGAACAGTATTTTTTTAAATTTCTTTCAAATAATTGTGAATCACGACCTGTAAAAAATATATCAAAATGCCACAGACCAGTCGCTAAATCATCACTGAAGTTTTTACTTTCTTGTCATGATTTAATTTAAAGAGAAATTTATATTGCTGAAATTAGCATTTTTCACTATTTTATTTTTAACTGTTTGAATTTATTTATTTTTGTAGTCAACATTTTAAAATAATTTAAAGCTAGACTCTAGTTTCCTCTAGCTGCTAGAGGATTAAAATACGATTAAATCATTTAAATAATGAAATGACGGTTTAAATGACAAAATTTCCTTTATAGCCAATTATGTAGTTGGATGCGTATTTTAAATAATAAATTATTGTAAACATAAAGTTTATGCATAATAAGGTAGCCATATTTTTTTTAAATTCGAAAACAGTACAGAGGATGGGAAAGTGAGGGTTATTATGCGCTCTATAAAATATTTTTATTTTTATATTTTTCATTTGAATGAATTTTATTCAATAATGGATCATTTTCTTTTAAAACATTACAAAAGTCTTTACATATATATTGGAGATTCACTTTTACTAAAGTCACTGCTGATGAGTTTTCTATGTTTAATCTCGATTTGTCACTCCTCCAGAAATCATTAATAACTGAAGATAACCTTTCAAAATATTTGTTTATTTCTATCCAGCAAAAGTTAATTTATATTTTATTTTTATTCCATTCATATAATTTTTCAGTGTAACAATACATGTTTACTTACCTAACTTCATAGTTCATAGCCCACAATAATAATTTTGTGATTTTCTACCACATAATGAACTGTGTAATGTATTATTTATTTATTTTTATATTATTTATTTTTAAATAAGGAGTCGCGACACTTAGTTATTTTATTGAGCGTAGGTCGCGCTAGAAAAAGAATAAAAAACTATATAGCAAACTATACAAATATTGGCAAAAATAAAAAAAATTCGATAAAAAAAAAGATTTCGTATATTAAATTCAAATTAAAGCAAGTTGTAACAAATTGAAAATAAAGTCCTCAATTTCAATTCCAACCGTTAATTAAATATTCCAGTTCCTTATAAAAGCAGAGATCAAGTCCAAACCTATTTGTAGACCAGGATTTGTGTTCGGATACGAGAACAAGGATAAAGGTTGAAATCCCGAAAATAATAATAAGAAATAATAAGAATTCTAAGAACAAGCTTAAGATTCAAATCCCTGCAATTAATTAATTAATTGAACACAGTATTAAGACACAAGAAAGAATCAAATTCAGATTAATCTATCTTAAACCACAAGTTTTCAGTCCTATATCCAGGTAAAGGCCAATCTACCTTAAACCACAAGTTTTCAATCCTATATCCAGGCAAAGGCCGATCTATCTTAAACCGCAAGTTTACAGTCCTATATCCAGGCAAAGGTCTAGTTTCAAATCCTAGTTAATCTACCTCCGAACTCAAGGTTTTAAAATTTTTATTTGAATAAAAGTTTATGTTGGATATCCATTATTGTTAATTTAGTATTGTATTTTTATATATTATTACATACATTCACCCCAGCTGTCCTGAAACAGTTTATTTACTGGAGACTCGGCTGGGTACTACAATATTTCTTACCGAATTCACGAACATAAATACAAACATAATATATATAGCATAATACATATAATATAAGACAAATATAATACACACATAACTAAGGAACCTCCCAACAAACTGCCATCTTAAATCTCTTCCCAATATAATTTATATTTTCTGTATCTCATCATTCTCTTTGAAAATCCATATAATCAAGACTGTAATAATTTATTTTCACAATATCGTCCAAAACAGTACAAAAGGAAATAAGAAAAAATGTACTTAATGAATAGGCAATATGGAACAACATTCCATTCATTAAATAAATATGAAACATATTGTAATTTATAATGAATGCAGAGGAGTCAATAGTAATGCTAAATTTGACAGGGAGAAACCAAATTTAATTTTAAATAAAATAGAAAATTGATCAAAGTTTTGTATTTTTAATATTTATTTTTTAAATTTTAATCAATTTTATAAATTATGCATTTGTAATGAAAAAGGCAGTGCCTAAAATTCATGAGTATCAAAAAACATCGATATATTACTGGTTTAAAGTCTTCAAGCTCTCTTTTTATTAAATATATATTAGAATAAATATATATTTATATATTTATAACTGAACCTTGATGGACATTAATTTTTTATTTTTAGGATTATTAAAATTAAAATTGAAAATAATTTAAATAAATTTATTATTCTCCAAATGTTTTCACGCACAAAACAATTTTTTGATTCTTATATATTTATTTTCCAGTGCATTTCCCTAAATTTCTTATACTTGAACTGAATATTCGGATATTCCTAATATACTTTCAAAATGAAAGACATCTCTTTAGATTCGAATTTAATATCCTCCATTTGTTTTCAAATAACATTGTCCTCTTTAGCGGTTAAATATATTAGAAGTTTGTATGCATTTTTACTGCATTTTCTACCACTTTCTCTTTTTCTATATTAACTGATGTTGCATATCATACATGTAAGTAAGTTTGTATGTTTATATAATAGCTCATTGAACTTTTTCATTATCCATGAAACTAGCAGCATAAAACCTTAATAACTGTCTTGATTCTTTAATGGATATCCAAATTTGCAGCATGTTTAACTTTAACTTTCATATATTATAGGGACCTTAATTTCTAACAACGGATGTATTACATTCATAGTAAGCCGATCATTTTCATTCAAAGTTTGATTAAAATATATTTATTGACCATTTTATAAATTGTTTAAAAATTTAAATGACAATCAATAGCAATTGTTAGTTTATGGGGAATATATTTAAAAATTTGGTAATTTTATCAACGGTTTTATTAGCAATAGCAAATTGTTTCCTCTTTATCGGAGCCTGTTACTTATTAAAATTTTCCATTTGGCGACTTACAAATTTTGACATAACAAATACCAAGAAAATAGTACCGCCGGTATCAAAAAAAGAAAACGATATACTTCATTTTTTATTCGATGGGGAAGGATTTTCTCATCACTTCAACAATTGTGGAATATCATTATTAATAATCGTCTTGGTCAATTACCTTATTATTATTCTCGCTGCAAAATGTATTTCCAAACCCTATGAAGATGACTTGATATTAATATTAGTATTTTTGATTATTTCTATATCTGCCTGTGTAATTTTTGGACTAGTATTTTTACGAGTCAATGAAAACCAAATTTTTGAAACAATATTTAATCAAACAATAACGAAATATTACAGTAAAATTTCCGTATCTGAAATAAAAGATTTACAAGCGTATTATAAACAAAATCATATCGGAGAAATAACACAAGTAATTGACAAATTCCAAATTGCGTTCCAATGTTGTGGATTTACCACTTATAAGGATCTGATTGATCCTTCAGCTTGGGATAATTTCCAAAGGAAACAAATTGCTATAACTATACATTTTTGTCTAGAAAATTTGATACAGCTAACATATTTTACGGGTTGCAAATTTAAAACCAACAAAGTTGTCAGTAATACTTTTCTTGTTTTAGTTATATTCACGTGGTTTTTCGTTGCCATAGTGGCAATAAATTTGTGTATTTACGGCATTTTTTATTTCAAGTGTGGCATAAAACGCAAAAATAAAGTGAGTTTGGAAATGAAATTTTAATAGGATTATCAGAAGTATGATATGGTTGACGTTGTATGTAACAATACAAAATTGTATTTGTATTTTTAATTGTAATTGAATAATAATCAACATTTACTCTCTTATCTAAACAATTTTGAAATGTATTAAGTTTATGCATCCGCTTGCGACTAATAGATCAACAAGTCACTTGCAATTAAGATATTAAGAAGGGGGTAAAGTTCTTCAATATTTTTCTTGACACAATTTTAAAAAATAAGAAGATTACTTCATCAATATTTCCAATTCAGGATAATCGTTCTCAGGAATTTCTGTTCTTAATGTTTCTAGCCAAAATGGAATAATATAATCCCATGTCTAAAATATTTTGAATAATTTAATATAAAAAATATTTCAAGAAACGAACTTCAAAAGTTATTATGTCATATGGAATTAAACTGGATATCTTGTGTAAGCCTTGTTTCACTTGGGCCGTTCTGTCACACAACGAATCCCTGAATAAAATAAAGAATTATTGCTTATAAGCATCCGAAGAGCTATTTGAGAAAGAGTGATATAAAAAACTTATTTCATGAGAATAAGTCCCAAAGTTATGTTGTCCATTTAAACTAATATTGGTCAATTATAATGAGTTATTATAGGGTCTGTGTGGGGTTTTTATTTTTATAATTTGTCATTAGATATTAAATTGTTAAAATTAATTAAATTTAAACTAATCGATAAATTTTACATATTTATATGATCTAATGACACGCATGATTAACTATCATTAACTTCAACAGACCTAAAAATACTTGTAAAAGATTGTGAAGAAAAAAAGGCGAAAAAAAATATTTTTGAAGAAATGTTAAATTTTGTTATTCAAGAAAACAGGAACCAGTAAATTGCAAGTAATTACAAATTCAACATTATCCACATTTATATTTAGAGTGACCGATGTTATGTCCTTTTTCTATTAATAGAAGCTCTCAATAATGCCTTACAGTACATTTGAAATTTAAAAAAATTTGTCACCGAGAAATTTTATTTCTAATTACAAAAATGAAAACAAAAATAAATTTACCAGCAAGACCCAACTTTAGCGTACTCTATAGGGTATGGCAACAGAACAGTAAGCATCACTTCAAGGTTATTTTCAACAACTTGTTGAATCCATTTTAATAAATACTGAATTAATAAATAATGCATCAACCTAGGATGCTATATTCAAAGTTTGAATTACGTCTTTTTTAATTTTTTCGATAAATTCATCAAGGCTATCTGAATACAGAAACATAAATGAACCTATGAATATGACATTACAATATGAAATGAAAGTTTTGCCGTTTCATAAATGAGTTATTAATTTGTGATCAAAAGTAAAATCAAATATGAATTCCTATGAGAGTTTAATTATAATTAAATAACTTTTTTTATTGTTAATATATGTAGCGGGGTTGCATACAAATAATAAAAATACGTCAAAATTAAAGGAATACATAAAATTTCTAAAATCAATCAAAAATTAATTTAAAAATAATTAATTGAATTATATATCGAAAAATCAATATATTTTTAATGGGGAATTCGAAAACAGATGGCAATTAATCAAATAAATAAATATCAAATATTTACCTTTACAATGTGATCCCTAGGAGGTATTAGCACAAAAATACTAATTAATTAATTAAAATGTATTTAGTAAAATTAAATGAAAAATTGAAAAATTAATATTTTTTCTAGAGGAACAGATATTAGATGGTGACAAATGATGGGTCGAATACTAATTAACTAATTAATAGAAATCGATTTATCAATCTAATTAGCCTGTCAAGCTATAATAGAAATAATTAAATTTTTTAACGAAAATTTCACTTTATTTCAGATTGAAAATTGAATTAAAAGAAATATTGGATGAGGTAGTCTTCTATTAAGAGAAATGAAAAGCTGGCCAGTATGATCGAAATTATTGAAGCGAATTTTAAGTTCAAGCATGATTAAATGAGAGTTGGAAGAATTAAAAAGAACAGTTTTTAGTGAAATCTAGCTGATTTTGCAAAGGTTACCCATTAGGTTATCTACCTATTTTGTAAATGAAAGGTGCAAATCGCTGATAATTTGAATTATTATAATAGACGAGTAGTCAAGATTAATACCCAAAAAAACAAAAATCAGTTTTGATATCTGAGAGATTAAAAGTTGACATCAATGGAATTATTTCATGAATTTTAGTTGAATTCCGCAAAGTAAATAATTATTTTCAGAAGCCATTTTGGCCGAAATTTGTTGAGTCAGGTTTTTGTAAGTGATTAGAAACAAAGGAAATTGTTGAATTGAATAACGATTATAGATAACGTGAGTGACGTTAAATGAAAGTTCTACGTAATTCCATTTTTCACTTTTACAAGACTTTTACTGTGTGATAAAGTTGAAATAGAAATTTAACTTAATACTACTTAAAATTTGTAAGTAAACTATATATTATGTGTTTAAAGCAGTGTTGGGTTATTAGCAAATTGTACGTAATTTTGTACACAATATTTTAGAATCTGCATTTTTTTACTTTATACAGTAATGACAAATAATTTTATTTGCAAAATTGATTCGACTTTACAACAATTATTGGTTTTATTCTCTTATTAAATTCCTTTTTACACACTCGCAATCGATTATGAACTTTTGTTATGAAATTTATATTCTAACGGGAAGCCATTAAATTTGAATTAATTACTTTTAGCTTGACAAACTGTCACTTCACCTGTCAAGATAAGGATTTTTTAATTAGTTAATATCAAATATCCTTAATAACATTGTTTAGGAGCTCCCTTATGATTTTAAATTATTATATTCGTATTCATTTTTCATTTGCTACACACTCCTATCTGTTTCCTCTGAAAAATATTGATTTTTAATTTGTTTACACTTTTTTACCATTCGATTTTAAATTATGGTATTCGTACTCTTTATTCATTTGCTACTCGGTTATATCAGTTTCCCTCGAAAAATATTGATTTTTAATATTTTTACATTTTTCATTAATTATTTTGCGCATAATAAATCTTTGAATTTTGTTAGATTTTATATTTTGACCATTTTGCATACAGTTCTTTGTGCTTTTTGACTTAATTTATACTACCTTAACAATAATGTCTATGTATAAAAATTATAATTCTTCCTATCAGACTTTTTTTTACTAGAAAATAATGTCGAATCATATATATTATGCTCCTTGTTTCATTAATAACTCATAAAAAAATAGGAGTAATTAAATTTGGTAATTCCAATTAAATTAAAATTTCCTATTTTCTAATAAAAATGTATTATTGTAATTATTGAACACAAATATTGTTAATTGATTTCAATATATCAATTTAATAGTTTTAATAATTTCATAGTTTTAAGATTCCTTATTGTGTTCAATTCGAATTTTTCGATCTATAGTCATAATGAAAATAAATGAAATGCTAAAAGTGAAGGATGAAAGGTGAACAAAAAATGGAATTCATTGTAAATTCAAATCTTGTATATTAGAGCCATCAAACATATGATAGTTATGATGAGTTTACTCGCAATATATCCGATCAAAAATAAATAAATTCTTAAAGTTTGTATTCCACTAAACAACACTAGAGTATATAGAACCACGAGACTTATTCATTTGGAAATATAAATATAGAATGATATAACTTATATGATAAATTTGGTAACAGAACGATTTAGAAAATGCAATTATCAACACACCAAAATAAGATTCAACAACACAATAAATTACAACAAATACTTGGAGTATTATTTATTTTATAAATGTATTTTCATGTAATTTGATTGGGGAAATTATGGAAATATAAGTTTTTTTTAATAATGAAATATAGTGATGTGAAAATAGGAAAACTGATTTTGTCTAAAATTTACAAATGTTTCCTAATTGATTTGATATGTGGAGGTTTTGTAATTACTTAAATACTGATTGAAGAGAATTTTCAGAGGTATTAGAAATGGAAAAATAGACATATTTGGAGAGTAAATTGGGTGGAATATATAATTGAGGATTGTGTGACAAAAAATATGGAAAATCGAGTAACACTTTCAATAAAAAAGGTTTGTTCTCAGCCTGTATTTTATTCGTTTGTCGAAAATAAGTGTAATATTAACCCTAGAGTTGTAAAAAAACTGTTGAACGATGAGCATTGGCATTATATAATTTATACAACTATTTCCAGCCAATAACATGGAATTAGTGAAATTTATTTGTTTCTGCGTTTACAGTTAAATAATTATATTATACATTTTTAATATAAACATTTCTGGAATTTTATTTTTGTCAATTACACATTTTTGGTGTCTTTTCCTAAAAATAAATAATTGTATATAAAAATATGAAATAAAGTAAAATTATAATTATAATGCTTATTGAAAATATCATAAGTTGGTTCTAAGTTTCTCAGAAAGTCCTGTTAATCATCTATAATCTCCCTTAACCTTTCCACATAATATTTTTTTAATTCTTCATTTACGACAAAATACAGTAGCAACTTTTATTCTTTTCACCATTAACCTATTTTTATATTCATTGTCTCAATCTTCATCATAAAACAATATAATATTTTATTGATTTGTAGTTTGAAAAGAAATCAATAGAAAATTAATTGAAATATGAATGTAATAAAAATCTGCAAACGAAATTAAAAGTGATTTTGACAGCTTACTGTTGAAATATAAATCAATATCTGATAAACACAAAGCATAAATTAAGAGCATGGCAAAAAAATAAAATCCAGACACCGAAATAAAAACAAAAGCAATTCAGCCAAAAAAAATAATTAAATATTAACACTTGTCTTGGAGAGTGCCCGTGATATAGTAATCTAAAATATTGAGTGATTCATATGAAATCGCGCCTGCATGGGACAATTAAATAAGATTCCTACCTTGACCGAAACCTCCACAAATTGTGAAAACTGTATCATAAAACCAGTTGAAAAGTCCTGACACGATTCGACTGAGAATTTCCTGAAAATATTACATTGGTTTCTGATTTGATAAAATGAGAAACATTCACAATTCGTACAAAAGAAATATTTATAATCAATATTTTTAGAATAATTGGAATTTTATAAAATAAATTTCTCCCTTAATTAATTAATTCTTTTTTATTAATATTATTATTATTATTACTTAATTAACTAATTAATTATTATTATAAATTTTTTTATTATTTTCATTTTTATAAAAAATTTTTAAAATTTTTATTATTATTATTATTATTTATTATAATTATATTTACTAATTTTAGTATTTATTATTATTTATTGTTATTGGTGAATTATTAGTTGTTTCGCGTCTGTGTGCGCTTTTTTCTTTGTTTTGGTTGTGTGCGCACACAGACGCGTAAAATGAAGAAAGTGGAAATTTTTAATCCGATCCTCGCGTCTGTGTGCGCTTTTCTTTTCTTTGTTTTTGGCTGTGTGCACACACAGACGCGAGCAAGAGGTATTTGAATTTGTGGTTATTTAGTGGTAATTTTATGTTAGTTTTTAGAGTTATCGATTTCGAATGGATTTAAGGTGGAATTGAAGTTTGTTGAAGGAGGTTGGAATTCGAACACTTTTTATGTGAATTTGAAATTTGAATAACATTTTTTATTGAGTTCTCTTCGATTTGTTTGGAATTTATGGAAGGTAACAAAGTTACAAATTATGAATCTAAATATAACGGGGGATTGATGGATCTCGATGATTTAATGGCAAGGTTGAATAGAACCCGCAGCAAAATGGAAATAGAAACTATTTGTAAAGACGATGTTATCAGATCTAGCAAAGCTCTTAAAATTCTGGATAATGGATTCTCTCTAATAGAAACTATTTGTAAAGACGATGTTATCAGATCTAGCAAATCTCTTAAAATTCTGGATAATGGATTCTCTCTAATCACATTATCTCGAGACCGACAATTAGTTCAATCTGTACCTGGTGAATTGAATATGGATCAAACAAATTTGTTGAAATGTGCTCAAGGTCAAAATGGCCGAATCGATATTGTTTTGTGTTCAGAAAGGAATAATATGAGATCAAATTTATGTGTAGCTACACAAAGACAGGTTCCAAATAAAATGATTGAGAAGAGTTCAGCTACGAGATTGTTTAATATTACTGAAAGTACTGGAGGTGTTATGACTGCTATGATCCCTGATTATCGATCTCAAGTATGTCGTGCACAAATGGAAGCAGCTCGATGTAGATATAAACATGTATATGAAAATAAAAGGTTTATGTGTTATTATGAAGTCGCGATTGAACAGTTATTATTATTATTTATTATTATAATTATTATTTTATTATTGTATTAATAAATTTGGCAAATTTTCTGTTTTGACATATTTTTATTAAATTAGTAAAAGTAAATAATTTTTTTTTAATTAAAAACAATATTTCCAATAAGAATAATGATAAAATAAGCTTTAAATCGATGTAATTTTAAAAATTATCAATGAGATTTATCATAGAATTATTAATGTTAACCTTACATATATTCAAAGACTGCATTATTTTTGCACCAACCTATTATTATTATTATTATTATTATTATTATTATTATTATTATTATTATTATTATTATTATTATTATTATTATTATGATTATTATTATTGAATTTATTAAAAAGAGCTTGAAGACTATAAATCAGTAATATATCGATGTTTTTGATATATTACTGACTTATAGTTTTCAAGCTCTTTTTAATAAATTCAATTGAAAAAAATCAGTGGTGAAATTGGGAAAAAAAGTTCTTATAATATTATTATTATTATTAATTATTATAATAATAGCAATAAAATAAAAATCATTACTATGTTTGTGTTGGTTTTCGGTAAACACTTTTCTCCAATGATAAATGCAGCGTACAAAGATATAACTTTATGATCGTCATCACTATACTTTCCAGCTAGCGGTATATCATTATCCTGAAAACTTGCAAAACTTTTAATAACTCCTAACATAGATGGTGATCCTTGATCTAAATTTCCTTTAACGCCACTCTGCAATCATTATAAATAGGGAGATAATCTATCATCAGAATACTCCAGAATCAACATTATTTGAAGACTCCTCAGCAAAATTCATTTGCTGTCGCCAACGGGGTAAAGTCTCTTTACAAAGACTGACAATGGCCTCTACCATGCACGGCTGTATTTCCATATTACAATCCCAAATATCGGGCAATGGCAACTTAAAGTGAACAGAAATAATAATTATCACCATTGTTCATGGGTTATTTTACTTGATAAATATGCT
>CAUHTR010001012.1:0-7500 GCA_959609185.1 Schmidtea polychroa | reverse complement strand
TAATCAAATTATTTGAAACAGAGTATATTTTACCTTTTTAAAGTTATGCAGAAATATTTCAGTGTAGCCTGAATGTCTCCTGAGGATGGAATGCCACCAACACCAGAAATTAAGCGTGAATGAAAATCTTTAAGAGCTTTAATTTTGTTATTGACTTAATCAATGAATTAATAATTTTATTTCTTAATGATCAAACTATACATGATTGTGTCTTCGTAGTTGCCATTGAATATTAGAGAATTTGAAATGAATTCCTTTCAAAAAAATGGAAACTGTTTCAATCTATTTTTATAAACATATTAAATAATGTGATAAATTAATTTATAAAAATTACTTATGTCATCTGTTAAATTTGTTATTATTTATACTGGATTATTTAAACAAGTGATAATTCAATATAAAAGTAATTTTACAATTTTAAGTTTGGAATAAATTTCTAAATGAGTAAATATATTATGGGTTCTTAAAAATTAATATGTATCGTTATTTAGCTACATTTATTTGACATTTATTTAAATGAGAAATTTTCATCAAAATTATCTTCAATATATATTGGTATCGCATTCACGAGAGAAATTTTATCTAATTCATTTTTAATATTTGAAATATTCTGTAAGGCAGTGTTTGAAAAATTTATAATTATTTTCTTTTAATCTTGAATTCTTTGAGTTGAATCATTATAAAAAGTAATTATCAATGACATTATTACATATAATAGAATAATTAATTTAATTTAAGTTGACTAGAACAAAATTAAATTGTTGATAAAATCTAACGATGTTCTTATTATTATTGTTTTGATATATCAATTAAAACTTTCTTGTCTACGCCGATTTACCTCAAAATTCCACAAATTTCCTTCATAGTTTAAATAATACGTGTATTACTAGCAGCGCCGGCTCTAGCATTAGTAGCGCCCCGATGCGAAACTCATTTTAGACGCCCATTTATTTTATTGGTTTTTTGGAATTAACGTAATTTAATTGGCAATATTAAATTTGTAATAAAAACATTAAAAAATTAATAATAATTCTTTTCCAAGTTAAATACAGGTTTTATTTTGTTTATATATTTTTTTATTTTATTGAAACAATATTATAATATACAAAAATTACATAACATACATATATTTTGTATAAAAATTGACAAAACTATTATTCTAGATATTTACTTTTCTAGCTTTTAAACTGGCAAATTCATCAATTAAATTATGTATATCTAATTTGTCGCATATATCACTTTCAATCGATATCATTGCTAAACCAACTAATCTTTCTTGTGAAATTGTTGATCTTAAATAATTTTTAATTAGTTTAAGCTTCGAAAAAGATCGTTCTCCGCTAGCAACTGAAACTGGTAAAGTTAAAAATATTTTAATAGCAATTACAAAATTGGGAAAAATGGAATCCAGTAGATTTTTATATATATATTGCAAGATGTTTAGTGGGTTTTCAAAGTCTTTCAAAAATTCCTTTGCTATTTTTATTTCATTAAATAATTCTGTTGCAGATATATCTTTTTTCTCGCCATCGGTTAGCATTATTTCTAAATCAGAACAATGTTTTTTTAATGTATTATCATCCATTTTGTTAATTTCTTTTATATTATGTATAAATTCAAAGTTTTCACTATATTTTGTGAAAAGATTAAACCTTTCTTTTAAAGAATTGATAGTAATATCTAAAATTGGCAGAAAAAATGATATTTTATATTTAAGTATCGGATCAACTGGCGTTTCGTCTACAGATTCATAACCAAAAATTTTTTTCTTTCTTCTTCGTAACGTATTATCTTTGAATTTCGCAGGTATTTCTAAATCAGCTGCTATATTTTCTGCCGTTTGAAGAATAAGACTAAAATTTTCATCGGATCTATATTCTTCAATAAATTTAATAAGACTATTTAACGCAACTGAAGAAACATTTAAGTTTTGATTTGGATTTTGGAGCAGTTTACTAACAACGTTAACTTTACTTAAAACATCGTACCAAATAACCACTGAACATATAAATTCATACTCTTTTATTTTGAAAGCCACAGCCTTAGCTTCATGCTTTGTATTATTATCTATTTCTAGGTTTTCATAAATGTCAACTAAAGCATCTAAAATTTCAGCTATTTCAAACCTAAGTGGACGAAGGGCATCGA
The DNA here is from genome assembly GCA_959609185.1 of Schmidtea polychroa. Lineage (NCBI taxonomy): Eukaryota > Metazoa > Platyhelminthes > Tricladida > Dugesiidae > Schmidtea > Schmidtea polychroa. The sequence goes on along the minus strand of CAUHTR010001012.1, from coordinate 5,352 downwards.
CTCTTGATTCCCACCTGGTGGCTGACAAAGGTTTTACTGTAATTTTAGTATTTTTTTTAAGAACTCCCATCGTTTTGTTGAAGCGCTAAAGAAATTATAAATTGTTTGAATAGTGGAAAAGAAACTAAATGATTCTGTGTTAATTTTGGCTGCATCATTCACTACTAAATTAAGTGTATGTGCAGCACATGGGACGAAAAATGCACGAGAATTCAAATTTAAAATACGTTTTTGGACCCCATTATTTTTCCCATGCATATTGGGCCATTATCGTAACCTTGTCCACGTAGATCATTAATATTCAAACCTAAATCTTTAATGTTGTCAATAAGATAAGTTGCTAAACCTTTTCCTGTGGAGTCAGATACTTTTAAAAATCCCAAAAAATGTTCGCTTATTGCAACTTCATTATTTTCATCTTTATTGACAAATCTGGCTATAAATGTCATTTGTTCGTTATGACTAATATCAGGAGTGCAATCTAATATTAGAGAAAAATATTTGGCATTAATTATCATTTGAATAATATTTTGCAAAATTTTCGAAGAGATCAACGATATTATTTCATTTTGTATAGTTTTGCCTAAATAATGAACTGTTTGTGTCTCCTTTTTTTGTATCTTTGCTAAATGATTTGCTATTACTATGTCAAATTTAGAAAAAAGTTCTACAAATTTTAAAAAGTTACCGTTATTTTTTTCATAGATAGTATCTGACGAGCCACGCAGAGACAGGCATTGTCTGGCAAGATATTTTATGATTTCGACAATTCTCTCCAAAACAGCGTACCAATGTTTCTTTTCAACTGCGTATACTTTTACGAGTTCAGCATCTATTTTAGTTAAGTTGTTCATTTTCTTTTTTAATTGAGTTCACTTTAAAAAACAATTAACATGTAATGTACTAACTTCATGAGCTGCAAGTGTTTTTGACAAATTTCTCCAGCAACTAAAACCATTTATAATCAAATGCTGGTTTCCTTCTATTTGATTTATAAACAATTTACAACAAAAACAGAAAACACGGTTTGCTGAACTTGAATAAACTAACCATGATCTTGGTATAATTTCATTATTAGGTAATTTACGATTGTAATAATAATTAGTAAAACTTCGTCCATCATCATCACGGGGATAAACTTCTTTCCTTATTTGCATTGGTCCTTGCTCAATAATAATTTTTCTAATTTTATCATTAATAAATTTAGGCCAAGTTGCGGGATCAATTGAATGAAAATCAGCACTATTACTTATAGTTTCAGTTAAATGTATGGTTTGAAGCTCTTTGTTAGATGAAGATGTTATTTCTGTTTGTAAATTTATAGATTGTGTCTCATTAGTGGCATTATTTCTAACTTCACCATTTGTGCTATCCTCTGGAATAATCTGATCATCCGTTAACGTTATTGTAGGTATTGTCAAATTTGCTTTTTTTAAATATTGGTTAAGGCTTCCCTGATTTTTTGTTCCTCCAACTCTCTCTTCGCCTTTCGTTTTCGATTTTCACACCCGGATAATTTTGTCTTTGAATTCATATTTTATGATATAGGTAAGCTAATAAAAATTTTTTTAATTAAAAAATATAAATTTTAGAAGTAAAGATAAAAATAATTAAATAATACCTACCACCGTACAATGATTCAATTCCGCAAAATAACTAATGTACTGAAACAAAACACTTTTTTACTATTAAACTGTACTGAACACTTTTTTATTTTACTATTAAAATTTTAATATTAAATTTTTTTTTATTAGCGAAAAAGTTTACCAAATAACAACTGAACTAATTGAAAACTGAATAGAACTGGTAGACTTTTAAAATAATTTTTTTTAGCATTAATTTTTTTAATCGAAATAACTAAACCGAATATAGCAGGCCGTTTCAAAATAAATTTATGCATGTATAATTTATTTTGTTTTGCGAAATAATTAAACAATTCTTAAACACTTCGAAAACTAGTAGGCCAGTAGTTTTTCAAGGAAATTTTATTTAAAAAAAAAAAAATTCTTATTAAAAAAAAATTTGTTAATGGTTTTTTTGTTAAATATTAAAAAGAAACTAAAATTCTAAATTGTTTAGCGCCCTTTCCGAGAGGCGCCCCGATGCTTTGCATCCACCGCTTCCAACTAAAGCCGGCCTTGATTACTAGTCTCTATTGGATGTTGGTGCCATTGCATGTGCGTTAGATCTGACTGGGATTAAAACATTTTCTGTCCATTGATAACATTATAGGCTTCAAAAAACTTTGTGAATTGGCCGATGGGACGATTTAGGTTTAATTAAACTTGCATATTTATGTAATGTCCTAATTACTTCCTCAGTTATATAGGATGACATATTCCTTAAACATTTAATGTTATTATATCTTTCTAATATGTATCATAATTAGCTAAGCACATAAAACATAATGCACCAAAAATATGATATTCGGTCATTGGGGAAAATAGAGGGTGATAGATTCGAAAATTTAATGCAGATCTCTACATCAGTTTTAATAATAATAGAGTCAAGATCAGAGGTATAACCGTAACTTTTATAATAAATTTCCCAGTAGAAAAAGATTTTACTTGAAAATCTTAACAAATTACTGGATAGGCTTAGGTATTACACCTAAAACAGCTATTTGAGTCACCAGGCTTGGTTCTTCTGGCATCGTATTTAATAAGTCTGCATGTTATCTCTGTAATGTAACATATTAATTATCTATTTTGTTAACTATTCATTTACAGAAATTCTAAGTCGAAACTATTATTCAATAGTTTTTCAAGTATAGAAAGCCAAATGAAATCCTTGTAATTAAATTTAAAAAATCTTGCAGGAAAACTGTATTTGAAATTGTTCCAATTTCGTCCGTTTCCAAGATCCAATTTGTGAAAACTATTGAGTCATCTAAATATAAAGCCATGTTTTTCTAAAAAATATGACTACCCAAAAACTTGAAAATATTTTTGTAAAGTCTCCTAAAATATTTTCAATATTAATATATAAATAATGAAAACAATAACAGGAAAGTCGGTGTGTATTTTATAATATAAATTATTGATGATTTTGTTATAATTTATGTAATTTGTAGTGAAAAATGTGTTTTTATACAGTCCCACTAAATCTAACAAAAAATTCAGATTATTAGTGAAATTATCAAAGTTCTAATTTGAATAATATTATTTAGAAATATTATTTATTTGATATTTAAGTTTGAAATTTTTCCCCAGTTATAAAACTTTGACAGAAATGTCCACTAACAGAAAAGTGGGAAAATAGTTTTCTAGTGAAAGTTAAAATTTAAAATTAACAATTTCCCCAAAAAAACAGACAACGTGTTTTTGTTGTTATTCTTTGACAATTGTGTTTATTGATTTATTGATTTGTAATAAGTGCTTTTGAACTTGAAATTTTAAATATTTTTAGCTTTGACTATGGAAGTTATTCTGTCACATATTTTTTTATTAATTTTAAACATTTTATTAATTTAATTCTTTTATCATCGATATATTTTTTTTGTTTTATGAAAACTCGTTGTGGGAGTCTCATGCGTTACGGAATCAGTTTTACTCTTAGTTTTAAAAATTTTAAATATATTACTATTTTTTGTATTTAAAATATAAATATCATCTGATAAACAGTCGCATCTTTTAACTTTCATGTCATAATGAAGAATTTTTCACTCAGTACTTATGGACTGTTATAAACTACTCAAAACTCGGAACAAGCTTTTTCATTTTATATTTTTGTTAAGTTTTTAATTAGATAAAAATTAAAGTCAGTATTTCTGACTCCACGTGTTCTGTAAAAACAATTAGGTAACGTATATTTGTGTTCAAATTTCTATAATCTACAATTTACAAAACTCCTAATATCGCAATAAAATGCTTATTCTGACTATTCAATAAGTCTCGCTGTAACCGCTTTGATTCTGCTCGTTCTGCAACAATAATAACCTCTTTCTTTACTCCTTTAACTTAACTTGGTTATTAACAGGGTTATGATAAGCATTCCATATTGTTGTGGTTTATCAAAATGTTATGCAGCTGTATTACAAATAATTTCGATCTTGTAAAATTGTGATATCGATAATAAACTAATATATTGCTAGGAGTTTTCATTTGAATTGTTCTGAACAACCAGAGTCAGGCATAAAGTAAAGATAAACAATTAATATTTAATCGACTTTTAATGTATACCAAATAGATATAATTAATGCATTTCGTTTCCCTACATCATTAGTTGCGTTGATTTAGGATACTCTCAATCTTTGGAGGCCCAAATGTCATGACATAGGATTATTTAGTTACGAAATTGAACTTAATCGATTAAATTCATGTTGATTGTAAATAAGAGAATATAAGATTTTTATGAGAACCTTTTCACAAGGTTAGAAAGGCTAAGCATGGTTGGCACAAACTGCTCGTTGAGAAAGAACATACGTAAGAAGATGATCAATGTTATTTCTACGTCATTATAGACATCATAATTGTTTGTTAAGTATTTAGAATAACTGTTGATTCATGTATGAAGGTTGACAGACAAGTGTCAATTTAATGGCAAAAATTTAATTATTATGGCAAAATTGTCATCAAGATCTTTTTGTAGCGTGCTAATTGTCCATTAATTAAGCTTTTATTTAATTACTAATAATAATCTTTTCATATAAACCGTTATTGAAATTATTTTTTCAGAACAAGTTATCAGACTAAAACCGTTAAAACATTTTATAGTGCTTCGTGTAAAAATCCTTCTCCTTTATTTCTTTTAAAATGTATGTGTTACTGTCATACTGCCCTTTTCATAAAAAAATTACAGAATCTATATTAGATTCGAAAGATATTATGGAAATTATCCTTTCAAAAAAAATTTAAGGAATAGTTTAAATATCATTCATACCCAGTGTAGGATTTACGTACAAGGTACAGAAGCAATAACTCAAGGCCGCACTGTCTTACGGGTCCCAAAAAAAAGAAAGCAATTGTCATATATACAGTATGATTAAAGAAAAAAATATGGAAAGTGCATTTCTAAATACAGAAAAATTCTCCAAATATAAAATTGTTGGGTATATTGTAGTTGGTCGGTGATTGTTAACTACCAATTAGTTGTCTGACTCCGAGCGTGTTAGTTAATGACGACAATGACAAATCCCAACGACGTAAGACTATATTGATTATCACAATTGATTACAATGAATTCAACGATACCAATTTTCAACACATCTCAAATGTTTCAAATGCTTATTACAACCCTCCAGGAAGAATAGAACAACAATAACAATCCTCTAAGAACACGACCTCTTGACAACTGCCGGTAACGGGTAATTTGCAAAATTGATCTGGTTGTTTTTAACTTGATTTGAGTTTC
>CAUHTR010001011.1:0-93515 GCA_959609185.1 Schmidtea polychroa | reverse complement strand
TTAACCCTAACAGAAAATAAATATGTTAATGAAAGAGGTGATTCGATGAAAGGTGATTTAAGTATGAATACTCATAGGATTAAAGATTTATCTTTTCCAAGTGATCCAACTGATGCAGTTAATAAGAAATATGTAGATGAAATTGATAAAAAACATTCTGTCAATATATCACAGTCTATATCTCGAATGAATGAAGAAAGACTTAAAGATAAAGAAATTATGAATAAACAAATTATGGATGATAAAATTATGAATACTAAAATTATGGATTCTAAAATACAGAGTTCAACTAATACAATACAAACCTATGTAAAGAACTATGTAGGGAACTATGTAAGGAACTGCGTAGAGAACTATGTATGTAATATAATAAATGAGTTGAGTACATCATTTAATGCAAGACTTCTCAGATTAGAATCTCATGCAGCACATATTAGCAATATATATACTATAAGAAAAAGAGCTGCTGAATTACCTCAGAATAAAACATTATTAGCAAGTGGATATAAACATTTTATAGAACCAATTTTAATAAGAACAAATAGTAAAGAATGGTCTTGTTACATGGTTGTAAAGATCCTCGATCCTTATTTCTTTTTGTTTGATGATGATGGTGAAAGAATGAAATGGTTTGTGAAATGTGATTATAATAGTAAGTTTGAAAAAGGAGAAATTATAATGACTAGTTATGATTTAACACAAGGATTTTGGCATGAGAATACTCAAACAGGTAAAGCACATAAAGTTAGAAGTAAAACTATTGATTTTAAAAGCACACTTGTACAATATATAGATTTAATATTTTATGAAAAAAAGGTTGATGTTGATGAAGTTCGTAAAGGATTATTCGAGTTGTATAAAGATGAGCTCACAACAAGATTTTTCTATGATATACGAGTGTTGGTACTAGATAAAAATTCAACACGAAGTCTAACTAATAAGGATTTAATTACTAGGAAAGTCTTATTGAGATAGTTTTAGTAAGGAACTGCGTGCGTATGCCTTCGGCTCTGACTCCGTATTAGTTTTATTAATTAAATCCTAAAGAAATGGAAGGGGTGATGTCCGAAGAAGTAAAATCTATTTATCCAAATGTCGTTCCGAAGGTTGATTATCCCACTGCTCCCTCAGAATTTGAAGTCATGAGAGTAAAAGAATTTAAATCTGAAAGCCTACATTTAAAGGACTTACTTAAGCATTATAAAAAAATTAAAAATAGATGGAATAGAGCTGATACAACTTTAAAGGTTATAGGTTTATCTTTAGGATTTACATCTGCTATCCTAACAATAATTCTTCCTGCGACACTTCCTATGATCTTAACAGTAGTTCCTGTAGTACTTGGAAGTATTTCAGTTGCTGATGGATTTCTAACCGAGATAGTTTCAATTTCTTATACTTCAAAAAAGAAAAGCTTATATCGAGAAGTATGTCAAAGTATAGAATTAGGAATTTCAAAATTATATTTATTCCAATTGAAGGCTTTTAGAAGATGGAGTACTAACAGATGAAGAAATAATGAAATCAAATCAAATAATACAAGATATAAAAAATGAAGTTATAAGATTAAAGACTGAAGGTAAAGGAAGTAAGGGGAATATAACAAAAAAGATTCAAAGAGAAAAATGGTTGAAAGAATATTCCATAAAAGACTATTAGTATTGAATCTGTTGTGGTCCTGGCCCTGATCCTTTGCATGCCCTCCTCCCTTTCTTCGTCATTTCCATAGGATTTCCGATGCTTTCAGTCATGACTGAATCTGACTGAATCTAACTTGACTCCTTATACGCAGTTCCTTATCTTACTTTACTTCGTATAAAATGTCGACAATTAATTTAAGGTATTCAAAAACTAAAGAACTTGTAGACAAAGCTAAAAAATTACATAATCTTCTTGATGAAATAATTAAAGTTTATTCCTTAAAACTTTCTAGACTTAGAAATATAATAATTTTTATTATTGTGATCTTTATAATATTTATAATAATATCCTTGGTATTGGTCTATGTAATAATTCCTCAATACCCTTCATTATTACCTTATTTCGCTCAGAATGACTTTCAGAGGTTGGATTCTCAGAATGCCCCTCAGAATTGAACTTGTCAGAATGACTTCCAGAATTAGAATCATTTAAATTTATATGCATTTTAGCACTTTCTAATAAATATTCTTTCTCTTTCGTATGCAATTCTTTCCTTAATCCCTCATTTTCAACACAAAGATCAACAGTTTTATTCATTAATCTCTTTATTATTTCTTCTTGTCCTGCACGAAAGACTATAGATTCTCGAGCAAAATCAATTTGGGTTTCAGTAGTTTGTTTATTAAAGTTTGTCATAAGTTTTAGACATTCATTTTTCATTTCAGGTTCTTCATTAAATAATTTTATGACCGAGTTGCGATCCATTTTACTAGTTCAGGAATTGACTTCCTAAGGAACTGTGTATAAGGAACTGCGTATAAGGAACTGCGTAAGGAACTGCGTATGTGCGCTTCGCTAGAATGACTTTCAGAAATTGAATCCTCAGAATTTGAATCCTCAGGATTTGAATTTCATAATTCCTGAGGAATCAATTTCTAAAGCTTGATCCCTATGTTTTTTACTTCTTTCTTCAGAATTGGCTTCCTCATCTTCAGAATGACTTCCAGACTCAGAATTGCTTTCCCTCAAATCCTTACTAGTTAAATCCTTATTAATTAAATCCTTATTAATTAAATCCTTACTAGTTAAATTCTTACTAGTTAAATTCTTAAAGATACTATTCCCTCCAGAAGCTAAAGTATCCATCTTCTTATTCATACTAGTGCTTGGCCCTGACCCTCTCTTACAAACATGATTCTCTGAAGATTTTCTAGATTTAAAAACCTTTGAACATTTAGTACAATAATAAGAGTTCTCATAAACCTGATTACTCTTTCTAGCATTCTTACTTTTACTCCTTTTACTTACAGCATGTCTAAAAGGTGAAGACATTCCTAAATCATTTCTTATTCTTCTCATTGTAGAATCTGAAGTACCTAAGATCTTACAAATTTTTCCTTGAGTAAAATTAGGATTCTCACTTAAAAGTTTAGTAAACTCTAAGGCTTTTTCTTTTAATAAAAACATGTTTAATTTTGAAGTATCAACTGTAGCAACCTGATCTACTTTTTTCAAAAATGCATCCATTTTGATATGAAGAAATTTGATATGTCTGGACTCCGTACGCAGTTCCTTACAGAATGACTTCGTACAGAGTTTCACACGCAGTTCCATGTGAAGAAAAGGGAGAGGTTTAAAAGGGGGAGACTTAAAAAGGGAGAGACTTAAAAAGGGAGAGACTTAAAAGGGGGAGAAAAAGGGAGAGACTTAGCGCAGCGCCTTCGGAAAGGGGGAGAAGGACTATATAACCCTGGTCCTAATAATACTTTCTAACTGAGTTTTATTATAATTAAATTCTTCAGAATGACTTTCAGAATTGAACTTATCAGGACTTAGATCTTCAATATTGAAACATTTTTTCTCTATGCGTATTGAATTTTTAAATTGACAATATAAAGGCATATAAACAAGGAAATCAAATTGTGGTGGTCTTTTAGGATAAATGATCTCAACTCTATAAATATCAAGATCAGTAAGTTTTAAATCATAGACTTTATTTATTTTGTCAAGATTCTTTATTATAGGGATTAAATCATTTCCAATTGGAAGAGTTGTTTTCATATCAGACAAGATGAATCTTTTATCATCATAATTTGATAATGATATCTTAGCCGATTCTTGTAGGTACATGTTATGCTTTTCACTTTTAAGTTGATGAATCTCTTCTATTTTATCTTGATGGTTTTCTTTTAGTGCATCTTTATAATCTTGATGTTGTATATTCTTAGATACTGCTTTTTGTATTCCTTTACATTTGTTATCTTTACGTTTGTTATTCCTTGTTATTTCAGGTCGCTCAAATGTAAAATCATCGAAAGCCTTTGAATCCTTATTCCAGATTTTAACTGTTTGCTTTACCATTTTTGGTCTTTTCATCAGATAATGAGAATATAGTTTAGATTTAATATGTGCCGCATTTTCTATTAGGTCATTTATTCTTTCATCTTTGAAGGCATATAGATCTCCGGATTGATTTATTAGTTTTGAAAGTATAGGATGCTCCGAGATTTCTTTTTCACATCTTCTCCGTCTACTATGAAAATGAAACTATCTGTATCCATTGCACAGAGATGAGCTCGATCTTTAAAGCATGGTGAGAAGACATAATAATAAGCCTTATACATTTGTAATTTAGAAAGCTCCAAGATTGCAAAGCCCATAGAGATTGGTTTATTATAAGTTTTTTCATTATTTTTTATTTCGATTGCAACTAGATTCTTTGAGAATATTTCAGCATTTTTAAATGTAGGCTTTCCAAGCATTCTGTTGTATCTAGCAAAGTCTTTAGGAGTATTTGTCAAGAGTTCTATATTAGTATACTTGTCAACATTCTCCATGGTCTTGCCATAGATTGCATTGTTTTTAAGTTTATAAATCATATCTAGATTATTATTTCCAGCAGCCTTTGCTTCTTTTCTTTTCTCAATATTTCCATCAATATAGTCATTCATAAATGGTGCCTGTCTGAATTTTATAATGCTATGAACCTTTTTCAAACGCATTCCGAGTGAAAGATAAAGTCGAAGATTGAGATAATGAGTGAGATAATATTCTCGATCAGTTTGATCACATAAAAGTTTTACGCTTGCTGGTATCTGTTTTCCAATTTGCCAATCTGCAAGTTCTTTGAGATCAATCTTTCTTTTTTCTGGAGCCAGTGAAAAAATCTAGTTCTAGATTTTATTTCATCAGGATATTCGAGATCACATTCTATGCTATAACCATATTCAGAATCTTTAGGGGTTAAAAGTATTTCTTTTATAAGGGCATATAGAGGGCTATTGGTATTCAGACTATCAGCATTCAGGCTATTAGCATTCGGGCTATCATCTTTCAAGACTCCTTCCCAGGAGAAGCTGCCGATTGGTAGATAAAGTTTCATTGTTCCTCCATATAGAGCATTTGCATCGAAATAAAGTACTTCACAGGGATTGTTTAAAGCTTGCATTATTAATTTAGAATCTTCTGGAGTTTCTATTTTAATATAATCAGGAATTGGCTCATCAGAATCAGAATCGAACTCCATGAAATATTTATCAATAATAGTTATTGAATTATTTGTACTTATATCTCTATCTCCCATTACAGAAGAAATACCACCTCTAATATTTTGTTTAAATAGATTAAACATGTCAAGATCACTTATTAATTCTATTTTCTTATCCTCCTCATCAGAATTGGAAATCCATTTATCATATAACATTGTATCCCAAGATAAAGCTGGAAGAGTTATATAATTATAAGGTACTAAATCAGAGGCCTTACAAAATGCTGAAAAACAATCTACTAGGATGTAAACATCCAAGGATAAATACATGTCAGTATAATCCCCGAGGTTTATACAATCAAACAAGTCCCACATTTTCTGAGCTCGGGAATATTCTTGATCTGTAATCCCTGATAATGTAAGTTTTGAATAAAAGTGTTCTTTACTTGGAAGACATGTTTCATTATATCTTTCAAATGAATTCATGTAGTCGTATGCATAGATTCCTTTTGATAGACATGTGGAGTATTCTTCCACTGGAATATTCTTCAAAGCCATGCTGATCGTATATTTAAAGTCTTCTGGCTTCATTGTTTTCGCTATTGAGTCCAGAGACATTTGTAGGAAGTTTAAGGAATCTATAAATTTTAAACAACCATATTGTATGCATTTATATTTTTCTTTTGTTAGTCCTATAATCTTGAAAGAGTTTTTAGCATCTATAGCTAGAGCCTTTATAAATAAATGTAAATCATATCCAAAAAGATTGTGAAATATAACTGGTATAAAATTAGGAATGCGACAATTAAGATTACAATTTTTATGGGCTGCTCCTCGATAATTATTTTCCTTTTTTAAATGATCGTGATCTATAACTTTATCATCAGGAAGAATGTCTTGTTTACACATCCAACAGTTGGAAGTATTTTCATATTCTTGTTGTTGTTGATTAGAAATTTTTTGAGGATACTTTGTTTTTAATATTTTAAATATTTCATGTTCTAGATCATTTATACTTTTAGTAAAATGATTTAAAACATCTTCTGAAGTTCCTTGAAATGCATATTCTCTAGATTCTATGAGTTCAGGATAATTACTTTAAATAATAATTTATAAGCAGATGGTAATTGTTTAGTTTTTTTACCACTATTAGGTTTATTTCTTTTTCTTAGAAAGGCTTTCATCCTCTCTGGTTTCATCTTCTGTTTAGAGGCTTTCCATTCATCCATGAGTTTATATTTTTCTATTATTTTTAAATATTGCATAATTATATCTTGTTTACGATTTATAGATTCAAAGTCTCCATAGACAACTCCTAATGTTTGTAATAAATTTGAAAAGTTTTTAAAATACATCCTGGGATCTGTAGGCATTCTAATTAAAGCTGGATCATCTTTTTCACAAAATCTTGCATGTTTAATCATAGAGTTTTTAGTTGTTGAATAATGAAGACATCTTTTACATGTTCCTCCTCCACTAGTTGGATTCTCTGGTGATGTAAAAGCTTGAAAGTCTTTTATTAAAACATAATGTTGATTATTTCCTTCTTCCAAGATTAAAAGATATATCTCCCTCGTGCTATCACTATCAGAAATATAAATTGGAATAATATCTTTCCTTCCATGTCCCCATCCTTTAACATGTTTCATAAATATTAAGTTTAAGATTATTTAGTTTTTCAAATTCTGGAATGTCTTCTAGTTTCATTGGGTGTGTGAATCCATTGGGAAATATTAATTCATTTTCATATTGTTTGTATTTTGAAACTCTTTGAGGGTTTTCAGCTTGAGGATGTAAATATGCAAGTATTGACCACATGAAACATTTGTTATCCTTATTCTGTACATTTATAACAACCCTAGATCTAAAGGGTGTTTGAATATAAGATTTAGGATTAGGTGGTAATCCTCTCCAATAATCAATCACTAAAGTTTGGAAAGAGTTGAATACTAAGTTTGAATCTCCTAATTCATTTTCAACCTCTTCTTGTTTTGCTTCTACTGCTTGAATTATTTCTTTGATGCTTTTATTAAATCCTCTAGTTGAAAATAAATATTTAAAAGGTATTCCAATTTCAACATCTAAAGGAGTTGTCTTTTCTTCTGGTCCTCTCCAATATTTTGCTTTGATTGTAATTTTATATTTTATAACATTATACCTTGTTGGTTTATAATTTTTTAAAGCTTCAGTGAAAGAATTTTTAATATTTTTTTTATTTCTCCTTATATATTCTCCAGGGGTTGCAGGTCCATTAATTTTTAATTGAAATTCATCTATATGATTAAAATCATCCCAGTTGTATTTTTCTCTTTCAACATGATCAGGTTCTCCTTCTGAATGACATTCTTCAACGTCAGAATTTTGTTTTATGTGTTCTTTTAAATGTTTTAAATAGTAGAAATTTATTTTTGTTGAAAAGTTGCAATGAGGGCATGTAAATACTTCTCTATTTTTTCCGATACAATTTTCAAAATGTTTATTATATCCTGAATGTAGATATCTTCCTTTACATTTAGGACAGAGTTTTGAATTTGTGTCATTAAGATTATTTTCTTTTAGTAAGTGAGCCTTCGACTTACAGTGGGAAATTAATCCTGTTTTATTTTTAAAAACTTTATTGCAAATATTACAGTTCATTTTTAGAATAAATTTTTTTATTGGATCCTATGTTTTCTATTTTTATATTTTTATTTTTTTATTTTTATTTTTTTTGATTTTGATTTTTTTATTTTTTTTATTCACCAAGACCGCATTCACCAAGACCGCAGGATTGCAGTTCCTCCAAGTAGTGGGGATATATCCCTCACGACCGCAAGCCGACAAACGTTTTTCATAGCTTTATCAGCATTTTTCTCCGTTTTATAGCCTTAAATCCATATTTTTTAAATCTTGCGAAATAAAGCAAATAAAAAATATGCGTTTTTAAGGGTTTTTAGTGTTTTTTTTATACGTTTTTTTGGGGTAAAATGGCCATAAAACATGAAAACAGTGGGAGGCTTGTGGTCGTGAGGGATATATCCCCACTACTTATATATATATATATATATATATATATATATATATATATATATATATATATATATATATATATATATATATATATATAATATATATATATATATATATATATATATATATATATATATATATATATAGTATAAATTTGTAAAACAGGTTTTTGATGTTGTTTTAGTGTAGTTTTCTATAAATATTTTTTATATAGTTTTTTTTATTACACGCTTTATTTGTACAAAACCATTGTTTGTTAAACCATTTATCGTGTCCAATAACTTCAGATTGAGCCATGATTGAATTTGAAACATTGGATAATTGTTCAACACTTTGGCTAATAAACATTTGAATTGTGTTGATCATTTTAAGAGCTTGATTAAATAGAATATCATATTCATAAGTTGGCAAGTTTATCTTTTTATCGCTAATGTCATAAATGGTTTCAGATAATTTAGGAATATCTTTAAATTTTTGGGGAAATTATATACATATATTGGAATTCCTCTTCTGTCATTTCATGACTTACAGAAATTAAGTCGTTGATTTCCAATCGTTTTGAAAAACTTCCATTAATAATTTGCAACGATCTTGCTGAGCCACGATCACATGGACAAGTTTCACTGTTGAAAAGACATCTCTTCGCCTCACAATTAAGTCGCAGTTAGAAGCCCTCCATCGGGGTTGGGAACGCACAATTCTTGACAAAACGAATGTGTTCCCCGTTCACCCCATGTAGGAAGGCTCGTTACCGATTTCAAAAACTTCTATTACCACAGGGTAGACCCACCTCATCTGTCTCCTGAAGTAGAATACACCGTATCCATTACAGTTCCAATTAAACCGATCCCTATCACAGCACTACCAGCAGCGAATACCGCCCTTACTACTGAAAACGATCTCATCTGTCGACCCAAGAGAAAGCGTATGACTCGCGCAGAAAAATTCAAGCGTAAGCGTGACGAAAATACAGCTGTGGAAGCTGCGCTGTTCTCAATAGCATCCACCGTTCCGCCACTGACAGTGATGCCGATGCCTCTACAGACCCCTTTATTTCACTTAATACCTCCGACGGGCATTCCTTGGTCTCATGACGAACAGCTAATGTTAAACATTGACTTCCTATTGCTAGATGGAATTGGAGGGGGTTGGGTCGCAAGCTAGATTGTACTAGAGAAACCTCCATTCAAATCATTTTCCGTTTCTTTGATGTTTTCGAGTCAAAAGTAGACTGTGTACAATAGTTGATAATATATTAAATAAATCGTTGTTTCATGTTGATTGTCCTACATTTTTCTTCAATAATATCCCAATAGTATAAGTCTTTTTGGGTTAAGCGATCTAGATGAGGACGTATGACATTCCCCGTGGACCAGAGAGTAATATAAAAAGTTTGCATAATTTCCAAATTATTTCACCGAGATTGCAAGCCTTCTATCGGCCTTTTGAACCCGTAATGACAACGCTATGGAGAGTAGTTTTACCGAAGAAGCTCCCCTGTCCATAGGTCTTCAGCTACTATGTGCAGAACCAACATGGACATCGCCATTGGCACATTGGCGTCTAGGAAGAAGTCGGGTTAAAGTAACCATAAATTTCCACTAGTCACGATTTTGAGTGGGACACAACCTAGGCGCCAACAATAATATGACCTTGATGAGTCATACTACCCTGGGAATGACCCTGGATGAGTCATCAGATTAAATGACCTTGAAAAATTCCCCTTGACGAGTCATAGTTTTTGTTTAAATTACCCTGAAGTCTTTGCTTAAAATTTGACCTTGAAAAATTTTTTTAACGGGGTAGGTGTGCTAGCGGTGCCTAATCCATATACTAACGCGATAACAGAAATTCCCTACTTCCACTATATAGTGAACAATTTTATAGGCGGCAGTTTCCATGATGCCTAATAGCTTAATTCAGTTAGTACTTAATTACAAAATTTTAGCTTATACTTTAAAATATCCATAGAAAGCGTGAATTATCGCAGTATTATTCGTTTTCTCTTTATGAAAGGCAACATAGAACTGAGTGCTGTTTATCGAAAACAAGAATTTATTGTTGGTACAATTACTTCCAGAGTGGTAGAACCTTAGTTTAATAAGGATAAAGGTCTATTGAAATCAAATAAAAAGACCCAAGAAAAATTGTTCCGAGTGAGAGGAAAATCACAGCCAGAGTTAACAATGCACCTGAATATGATAAAAGGAACTATTTATACATTACTCATTGAATGGTGTATATGAAAATCATGCTCTCGCTTCGTACCACATTTGTAAATACTTAAATACAAAATCGATCTCTGCAGTGCCGCAAGCAAAACATTTAAATTTTGGACGATGTTGGCGAGTTTTGTATAATATTATTACCACGAATTAGAATGTCTGGAGAGATCTGTTTCAAAATCAAAAGTCAACAAAAGGCGCTCACGATAAATGTGATTTGGAATGCTGATTTCAAAGAAAGTAGTGTTCTAATTACCAGCTCCAACGACTCCAAACTTGTGCAAGAAACAAGGAAGCTCCGAAAAATCAGGATATGTTAAATCTATTACGTATACGATAACACTCCAATTCACACAAATACAGTTTAAATGTCACAATTAACACATTGTAATCGGATCACGTATTGATACGTGTTTAGCAAATTAATGCTAGAGAGCGGAACACGTATTTACACGTTTTTGATAGATTGTTAGTGAAGCGCGGGTCACGTTAAAATGCGGGTTCCAATATACTTGAGTTTTAGCTATATAGCGTCTGTAGGGTTGTAGCCATGCAGGTAAAAACCTTTTGAGAACAATAGATGGGGTGTACGGTAGGTACCGAGGTAGTGTTATTCATCACAAAAATAGTCGAAGATAACGGTACATATAACGGTCTACATGCAACACTAAGACAAAGAATAATAATTTTTTTTAATTTATTTCACTACTCTTTGGTGGTCGGACGTTGCTAAAAGCTAAATATCGTAGTGAAACATGCTTCATATGCAAATTTTGTGAAATTCCCCTACACAGGGGCAAATGTTTTGAAAGATATCACACCCTAAAACAATACTAATTTTTATTTTACATTTAGAAATAATTTTTGTGTATAATTTGTAAAATAAAGGATGTTATGTAAAAAAAATATTAATTTTTTCATAACTTTCCTGCTTTATGTGAAATTCTGCACTAGTTTAAAGATAAAGAATACATTTCTAAATATAATAAAATAAAATGAAATAAAATAAATAATTTGCAAAAAGAATTATTGAAATCAAACAAATATTTTTGAAGTTATCGCAATTTTTCTAGAGGTCTACGTTAGCGCGAAATTACGCGAAAAATCACCCGTTACCAGCACTAGTACGCGGCCGAAAACTGCCCGATCACAATGTGTTAAAAGATGTGACAACAAGAAGTATTTATCTATAACTATATATGAACGTAAATATTTAATGAAGCTAATATTAATATTTGTATTAAAAATTTTTATAAATTTTAACCTTTGTTACATATTCTAATGAAGCTCAATCATAAGACCAAAAAAGCAACAATCCTTTAGGGTTAATTCCTTTGGTTTTATGGACTTACATCACATTACTAAGTGAAACCCACAAATAATTGGGAAAATCTTGAAGTTGACAAATTGATTCGGAAAATAAATTATTTAGAGGAAAACAATCGCAATTTGTTTATTCAGAAAAGCAATCAACAGAGCCCATTAACAAATGATTTATAACAAACATTTGGTATAAATATAAGCGGTAAGTAAGAAAATTGACCACTATACAGAGTAAAGGAATAAACGTATTGTAAAATTATGAGCCAGATTAGATTGTAAATCTAGTTAATTAAAAGGGTGACATCCATTGGATATATTACCCCTGTCGCATAAAAAATTAGAATGAAGTGTATTTGTTTGTGATTCAATAAAATTATATTTTGTTAAAGTTTAATTGATTTTCGGCTGAACACGAAAAGTCAGATTTAGAGATATTTCTTACCGAAACTTTGTTAATACCCCAAAAATTATATTTAATCATGTAAATTTTATTATCTTTACATCTAACTTGTCTAAAAGGCTTTAGCATTCAACATTTCTAATAATTATCACATCCATCCAATAACTCGTAACTCCTTAAATGTATGAACATCTATAGATAAATGTTATTGAATTAGTTTTACCTATTGAACGTCTATTCACATTGTTTATGAGGTGTTTTAAAAAATGTATCAGCAGGTCGAACTTCACAACGTTATCCGTTTGTTAGCTTTAAAAAAAGACAGAGAAGGAAGACAATCATGATTTTCCCATTATCATTCGTATTTGCGCGTTAAATAAGTACCCGGACTACAACATAAAAAAGAATATTATAATAGTCTTTTTTAGATATGTACAACAATTATGTCTTTTGCGAAAATGTTATCTTCTGTAGTATCCGAGCAAAATAATAAATGCGATGGGTTATTATTATTATTATTATTATTATTATTATTATTATTATTATTATTATTATTATTATTATTATTATTATTATTATTATTATTATTATCATTTGGCTAATTATGACTACTCACGTCTGTGTGTGCACTTCTTTTCACCTGTGTACAGACGCGAGTAGTCAAGTTTTGAATTGATTTATTGTTTTTGGATTATCTTGGACTTCTGGAATTTATCTGGTTGTTTGATCGAATTAATTTTTGATTATTTCTTGGATTATTTTGAATTTCTGGATTTTTATGAGTTGTTTTTTGGTCGAATCAATGGAAGACTTTTAGCAAGTTTAAAACAAATTTCGCTTAAAATTTATGGGAAAATATATGATGACTCGCAGATATGATTATTATTATTTTAATTATTATTATCAAAAGATAAAAAATTAATAGTTGTAGATTCAAAGACGAATCTTAATTAAGGTTGAGATATATTGGGGTTGTTTAAATTGAGGGGATATGCACAGAACTGTAGACCAGGCCCGTTTAACCTTTTTGGGACTTCGGGCCATAAAAATAATGTTGAATCTTCCGCAGGGCGCACATATATTAATATTAAAAAAAATACATACATAAGTTTTGATGAATCAAACGGGCCGCGGGGTGGCCGTTCCTGGTCTAAATGGTACAGCAGAAGTTTTGTAAAGTTAAGGATTGTGATATACGCAACATCTAGCCTTGTGAACTGACAATCCGTAACGCACGTATTCTGAATGTAGCATAATGTGTAATAGAGAGTTTTACGAAAAATATTTCTGTATAAAGATAATAAGAACCAAAATTAATTATATAATTTTCAAATATAAATCTACTCGTCAATCTTCCAACCGCAGGATATTTTTAATCGCTATTTATTAATATTTGGTAGGATTTTGTATCTCGGGAATATATGAAACCAAACAAAATTTAAGATAAAAATTGTTATTTTATTGACAATAATTGCAAAATTTTAGGTAAACGTTATTATTACATTTAAACCAGGCCTGTTTAAACTTTTTTGGGAATTCGGGCCATAAAAATAATGTTGAAAATTCCGCGGGCCGCACATATATTAATATTTTTTAATTTATTTTAAATATTAACCCTTTTATACGGAGTGTACAATATATTGTACACAGTTTTGTGTGCTGAATATCTGTTGTACCTTTTCGAAATATAATGTGAGAAGTACTTTTTAAGAAAATTGAAATTTGTTCTAGTACATTTTAATAATTAAATTATTTTTTTGCATAATTTGAGTCCCCTTACTAGGTTTGATGGTCTAGATAATTAATTTACCCACAGAATTAATTCCCGAATGAAAGGGTTAAAATATCACATAAGATGAATTATACATAAAAAACATAAACTGATTTATCAACACAAAATCAAATTCATACTTTGTTAAATTAAAATTAATGCGATATTTGAAATTGCTTATTTTGCATTACATTGCTAATTGAAGGATTTATACCGCTAAGCGCAGTGAATTTCTCAAATGTTTATCGGTAAAGGAACTTCTTGATTTTGTTTTTGATAACTTCATAATAGAAAAAAGCTGTTCGCACAAATATGTGGTTGAAAACAGGGACAATATTTTTGAGACATAATTTCTTAACATCGGAAATTTTTCTTTGCACCATAGGTTTTATAAAAATCAATTAGACTTTTCGCCGAACGCTTGCTTATAATCAGAGTTGGATTGAAGATCAATCATTTCAATTTGCTGATCATCCGGAATTAAATCAATGTCCAATGAAAAGGGTAAAAATTCGAACATTCATTCGATAAAAAATCATGAAATCTTTGGTCGAACTCTATTTTCAAATTTTTAATGGCATCCACATATTTTTTATGATCTTTAAGGCTACGAGATCGAAGTGTAGGAAATGAAAATAAGTTGTTCTACTTTAATCTGTCTGCCCATAATTTTAATTTTTCCATAAGCGATTTGATATTTGTGATGAATTCAAAAATAGCAATGTTTTTTCCTTGTATTTTGGTATTTAAATAGACAAATGTCCGGTGATATCGATTAAAAATGAAAAGTCAGACATCCATTGTAAATCGACAAATTCAGTAACGTTTTTTCTTTTCATTTCCATGAACAACCGAATCTCTGGAAGATTGTAAAATCGAAGCAATACCTTACTTTTACTGAGACATCGAACCTCACTATGGTAAATAACATCACATTATATTCAGCATCAATATCGATCAACAGCTGTTTGAATTGGCGATGGTTGAGTGCCTTTGATCTAATAAAATTAACTGTTGACACAATAACATCCATAACATGTTTCATATTAATTTGTTTTGCACATAAATTCTCGACATGCAGTACACAATGGCATACAAAAACCTTATTTCGATGATCTACTTCTAAACTTTGCAATATAATGATTGTAAGACCTCGCATTGCTGGTGCGCCATCAGTAGATATTCCAATTAATTTGGGAAGTGGAAGGTGATTCTTATCGAAGGAATTTTTCAGCTCAGTGAAAATATCTTCAGCTGTTGTTGTTCCTTTCATAGAAACCAGATAAAGTAGTTCCTCTGTCACATTTAACTCCTTGTCAACACCACGGATAAAAATAGATAATTGTGCAGTATCGGATATATCAGTTGATTCGTCAAGGCATGGAATAGTATTTTTTTGTCGATCAATTGTGTTTCGATATTTTAGGTAGAATGTGTGGAGCCAAGAACAAAGACATATGACTCATACCCCGTACCCCTCCCAGGAAGGGGTATTTATTATTTAAAAAATTTTTATGACTAATCGGTATGGCTCATCAAATTTTAAATTTGAATTTCCAAAGGTTAAATAAGGTCAAACCACCAACCAAGGGTACCGTTCGAAAGGTCTTTCAGAGGTCTATACAAAGGTCATACCCGTGATTAGTAATTATTGTTAATATTGTGCTTTTAGAACAAAATTTAATAAATGCGGATCCTGCCCAAAGTAGTTCTACTGGTTCAGCTCAAGATGCTCAAAGTATTGGAGAATTTATAATTGATGCTCTTCTTTCGAAAGGGCGAAATTGTAAGGGTTTATTTTTTATCTAAATTTTTAAGTTTATTTTAATAGTGAAAAAAATTTATTTATAAAAAAGGTTTATGCCATTTATTTATGAAATTATGAAAAAGAAGATTATTTAAAATGATAATTTGATTTTATGATATTATTTGAAGATTATAATAATCTTTATGAAAATTATGAGATTGATAATACATATTGAAACGATTATTTTCTTAAAAATATATACTACTGTATTAAAATTATATACAAAATGAAAATTTTAATAATATTATTTTTTTAGCATTTTTATGAAGAACATTTTTTCATAGGTTCGAAATATCGAAATTTTTGCAACAGTCAATTTCACAATGACTGCGATAGTATAATGGAGAGATATTATACCCATAAATATAACGGTGTCCTACAAATCCTTTGCCCCAAATGTAAAGTTATTGAGATTATATCCTATAAGGGATTCTTGAGTAGATCCCATCTTCAACAAGTTCAGCCTTCTAAGAAATCACTTTTCTATACTCTATAACTCTTATTAACCCAAATGTTGCCACCGTCCTTTTAAAAGAATGCTCCTTATATATTTTTTTATTTTGCATACGCTAGTTATTTAGAGATATCTATAATAAGAATGTCACATCACAATTACAAGTCTTGACCAGTTAACTTCTTTGTTTATTCTTGATTTAGTATACACTGCGGTATTTAGTTCTATGATAGTGCAAGAAGTAATTTTATGTTTTTTTTGAATAAAATAGTTTTGGCAACATCTGGGTTAATAAAAATAATAATCAAATAAGTTACGGTTTCGTAGATGAAACCAGTGATTTAAATAATAATCACATTATTTTAAAGATGGACTTCGTCTTTGGATTTGAAAACGGTCTCCGCACCAGACATTTTATTAAAAAAATTAAATTTATATGTAAATAAATTAAAATCATGCAAAATTCAATTTTGTCATAAGATGAAATTTGAGAAAGATGTCAGAGTTTGGAGCGACCATTCTTTCTATTAGGATTATTCTTTCTTGTGACTTTAATCAAACTGGTAGCAGAGCGTGGTTCTGGTTATCCAGTCAGAACAAGGTATTGTTGTTTACAAATTTTGTAATATGTATTTTCAATATGTTAAAGTTTATAAATGTAATTTTTTCTGGGTTAACAAAACAAGTTGAAGAATGATATATTGGTTTGTTTTTTATGTTCAGAAGAGCATTATATTAATCAATGCAAGAATTTCAACAAAAAGACTCAAGAGCATAGATTGAACAAAGCTAAAGAACTGAAGTTATGCTTTAATTGCCTCAAGAATAACCATATAGTAAAAAATTGTGTAAGGAAAAGATGTGTCAAGTAGATGGATGCACAAAAAAGCATAATTTTTGATTGCATGACTTTTCATCTCTAAAGGCTCCAGAAAAGCAGATAACATTAATGGGAATCGATAAAAAACAAGTCAAAAATTCGGCGAAATGATTCAGTTTGAGAACTATTCCTATTATCTTAATGAGCAATGATAAGCAATTATTTGTGAATGTATTATTAGACGATGCAAGGCAAGCTTTGTAAGCGAAGAGGTCGCATCAGAATTAAACCTCGACGGAGGCAAGATAAATACATCAATAGAGGTTATTGGGGAAGGAGCTGAAGGAATAGATGCTCGAAATGTAAAATTAGACCTGAAGGATACGGGAGGCAAAATAGTTAAAATATTTCAAGCATTGGCTGTTTCTTGTTTAGTCTCAACTGGATTGGGACCAAATTCTTTTAATAAATTTTGATCATGCATTCCACTCTTTAAACCCGATAGAAACGGGCCTTCTTTCACTAAAATCTGGAAACTAATTAATATAGAAATCCTTGCCAGAGCCAACGAATTCATTTTATTTTCGAATGATGAAATAAGTTGATCATAAAGGTTTTTTCATTCAACACTAATCTGATGCCATAATTTTTTAGAATGGAGATTCATAATCTCTGTCCAGTAATCTTGAAATTCGCTATTTAAACTAATGTTATCTTGAATATAAGCATAACTATCCATTTTTAGAAAAATACGAGTAATTTGAAGATATTTGAATAAATTTAACTTATAAATTAGAATTTGCTAAATAATTTATTTTTAAATTTCCCACAACTTTCTATCCCGAAATCACAAATTCAAACCACCAGAATCACAGTAATAATTTCCGAAAAAGCCAAAAAGTCAATTAATTCAAAATAACTAATATTCTTCTAGATCAATTACAGGATCATTTACATGAATATGAAAGTAATTGATAGGACAAAAGTAGCTAATTCGTGGCCTCATTTAAAAGGAATTGCGTTCCCGCCCTGATTTGGAAAAACAGACAGTTGACGTCTTGATTGGAGTAGATTATTTAGACCTCCATAGAACTATTGAAGAAATTGCGGGAAATGAAAATGAAACTATCACAAGATGCACACCTCCAGGATAGACTTGTTTAGGTGGACCAGGAATTGAGATGCCATTAAATAACCAGGCAAATTTCGTGCGTGCTTACTTTATTAATGAAGTAAATATAAATTCAATGAAAAGACCAATGATTACAAATAATATTAATCCTAGAGAAATTAATATACTCACTGTTTTTCGATCATGCATAGATTTCAGGCTTATCGAAATAGAAAAATTATAGATTATTTAGATGAAAAAAGAAGAGATATTATTACGTGTTCTAATATGTCAAATTCAATTTATGTAGGAAATGAAATTTAAGAAAAGATTAAAAAGATTTGACAAAATTTCAATTTCAAAAAATTGATAAGGATTATTTATATCAAATAAAATTATTTCATTTTATTCAATAAATAATTTGCAGCAAACGGCTAAACTTATTTTCTACTCGTTTAGCATTGAATTATTGGTGCTAATAAGAAATCAAAATTATTGTTATAATTATTATTATTAATACGTATAGAATGATTATACATGTCGACGATTCCGGATCAAGCAACTAGCAAGACATTCGATTGATAATAATGATTGATATTATGTCACAAGGCATTTCATATCCATGTTTATATCTTAATCGAGCTGCTTCCATTTTTGCACGACATACTTGAGATCGATAATCAGGGATCATACCAGTCATAACACCTCCAGTACTTTCAGTAATATTAAACAATCTTGTAGCTGAACTCTTCTCAATCATTTTATCTGGAACCTTTCTTTGTGTAGCTACTACATCACAATTATTGCATCGAATACCAACGGAAATCCATCCACCAAATAAATTTAATATTAGTTGGCCAAAAAGACCATTAACGTTATCTCTTGGGATCATAAAAAAGGAACCATCAGTTTCGTTGGTAGTATTTCCAATTTCCATTGAGTTATCAGATTCATAAATTTCTTCATTAAAAGCAGCCATATTTGATCGGAAGTACATAAAAACCGAAAATCGATACCATTAACAACTCTCTAAATACATTCACATTCAAAAATCTAATTAACTTCTAAATCAAAAAAAATTACAAAAACTACTTAATAAAATTGCTATACCTCTTGCTCGCGCCTGTGTGCGCACACAAGCCAAAAACAAAGAAAAGAAAAGCGCACACAGACGCGAGATAAACTAACAACCCAACACAAAAATGACATTGCTCGCGTCTGTGTGCGCACACAAACCCATCACACAATACAACGCGCACACAGACGCGCACTGAACTCATAATTTACCATACACCGAAAAATATATTCTTTCGAAAAAACATTGTCTATTGCATCACGTACAAAATATGCAAAGAAATATACATTGGAGGTACGCTCAGAATTTTGCACCAAAGAGTTAAAGAATATCTAAATCCTGGTGGAAAGTCCTCCGTATACAGATATCTCCAACAATGTCAACCAAGGATGGAAAGTAAAAATATTTCAATCGAAATCTTAGCCAATGGAAAATTTAAAGAAACAACTGTCTATTATTAATCAAAAAAATGAGCAGACTATCTCGCGCGTCCGGATGACCATAAGAGAAATCAATTGATAGAAATTAACGACAACGTAATAGGGAATGTATATATACCCGAGTGAAGTACTTAAGACTGGAAAACCTGAATGTCAAATTTTTAAGTCTAGTTTAACGTCAGAAGATTTAGCTAGAATAGTAAAATCTGCCATATCCGACATGAGAGAAGAACAAGTATTTGTAGCATACATTTTTCGTCATTTGCACATTATGGAGGAAGCTCTTCTTGAAATTGACTGGATCTCACATGGGAATAAAATAGCAACTAAGGGTGAGAAGGTAACATCTCTTTCTATATTGAATATCACTGAATACGAAGCTGCGGTAGAAGGCAAATTCGCTCCAGGCAGTGTGTCTGTTGCACAGCAGGCGGAGATGATTTAATTAAAATTAAAAAAGAATAATTTAGAAATAATATAGAAAAAACTAGATCAAATTTTAAAGAAATATACTTTTAAAGATCATTAGGAATAAAAATCAAAATAAAAGCATTTTGTAAAAATTTTTAAATTGCGTATATAAATAGTTATATTTTTATAAATATTTTAAGATATTATTGATTAAGACGTTACTATGAGCTAATTATAAGCTTTAAAAACTTTTTTTTAGTGTTTCATTATTTTTAACCGATGAGAAGTAAGAAAAAGGAAAAAGAGAAGATCAAAAAGCATTTGAAAATAGAAACTAAATTCCAGGAAATTGAAAAGGACTATTTTATAGTTGAAATTTTTTTCATTTGTATTAAATATATAATTCGCAGCAAAAGGCTTAAATTATCATTTAATTGTTTAATAATAATAATAATAATAATAATAATAATAATAATAATAATAATAATAATAATAATGTTGGGCTGAATCGGGTAAGTGATGAATAAGGTCTTGGGGGGAAACCCGAATAAAATAATTAAAATAAGTAAAACTAAATCCAGAAATTTTATGAATAATAGGCCGCAGAGGGTAAAAATCATTTTAATGTTAAAGAAATTATATATATATATATATATATATATATATATATATATATATATATATATATATATATATATATATATATATATATATATATATATATATATATATATAACCAAAAAAACATTCTTGCAGATAGGGGAAGAATTTTTGAAGGATAAATATTTCGTGATTGGATGAAAGAATTTGGCATAAAACAAGAATTTAGTTCAACATACCAACATCAATCAAATGGTTTAGCTGAACGAATAATAAGAACAGTTTTGGGCATGAATTTAGTTTGAATGCTACAGTACAAAACTCGACAAATTTTTCACCTTTTGAATATGGTCGGAAGATCAATTTATATTCTAGATTAGGACACATACAAAAAAGCAGAGAAGAAATTGTAGATAATACAAAACACAAATTTAGAGAAAGCAGCGACAACAACAAAAAATAGAGATACATACAAGCGAGGTACTCGAGTATTCATGGTGGGAGTGGAAGTATTAGTTCGTTTGGAACCGCATGGACGAAAGGAGGGAATTCAATATGAGGGACCTACAAAATTTTAAAATTCTTATCATCAAGACAAGTTGAATTACAATTTCCAAACTCAATCAAATCAAGAAGAATTGAATGGCTGATTAATGTTTATTAATAGAAAGTACACGGTGGAATTTTTAAATATTTAATATACATTATTTGTTATTATGATTTGTGAAGAAATTGTAACTGTATCGATGTTATTTACTTTGCACCTACAGGTGTTTATGATTTTATTCATTTTTAAAAAAAAAGTAATTATTAACAAAATTCATTCATTAATTTAACTCTATGGTGTCAAAGTTGTTTTTGGTAAATTTAGCAATTTCAACGAAAAAACTTCGAAAAACGAAAATAATACTAAAACTTCCAAAAAAACAAAAAGTTATAAATAAATTTATCATATGAGCATCAAGTTACACCAATGAGTTGTAAATAGGATTGAATTGGTGAGTTTTATTCAACTTGAACGCGTTTTAACATGTTATGTTCGTTTAAGACCGAAAAAAAGCTAAATCAACTAGTATAGCTGATACCTTTGGACGCGTTTAATTACACAAGTAGTTTAAGTAAATAAAATGGTAAATAACTTTACAATTAATACCTTTCAATCTTTAGTCTCTTTCAAATACTAATTGGTAAGGCTCAATCACAACTGCTAGTAGTTTTATTATGTTTCGTTTACCGATCACTCAAATATTTATATCAAATTACTCTACAGCTGTCTCTACTCTAAATTGGTTTATTAATTTTAACTCCCGCTGTTACTTAACACGAAGTAATGGTTTGTTCTAAATATATACCAAATAAAATAATTAATGATTATTAAGTTTTGGCTTTCTCTCTCTTCTCCCTTTGACTAAATATTTGAACCTATTTATATATAAACTAATTATATTTTATAAATTACTATATTTATATTTATTCTAATAAAGATGTTTTATTGATACTAATTTTATATTTATTTTAATAACCTATTTATAGTAATTATTTGTTTCTAAAAATATTTTTTTATAACTTAGTCCCTTATGACTACAATTAATACAATTTTAGGCTAACCCAAACCCAACACGATGAAGATTCAAGAATAATTGAAGATAATTCATAATGACAAGAAAAAATTCAAGCTCCGAGAAACTAAAAGTAATTGAAAAATTCATGAATAAAATAAAATACTTAGATTTTGTTAGTTTTCTATAATTTCTCAATTTCAATAATTTATGAGGTAATTAACGCCACCGCAAACTTGTTGTTCTTTGTTGCTTTGATTATTTGTTGTTTGCTGATTTTTGACGCCATTTTTAATGCCATGAAATGCGAATTTGAGATTTGGCAAAAACAACAAGATGCAATTTTATTTTTACAGGAGCAAAATATTTTATCAAAAACGAAAATGTACCAAATCCGATGACATGAAACTTTATTTTGGTAAACGTAAGTTTTGAAAATGTAATTTAGCAATTAGGACTTAGATTGAGGTCGATTTTCTGAAAAGCAACTTGATTTATCGGATAAAGCTATTATAGATTGGAGCAATTACATGCGTGAATTGTGTCTTATAGAATAACCAAACAAGATGGTAGATGGGCCAGATTACATTGTGGAAATTGATGAAAGTAAAAAAATTGTGGTCGAGTATTACCCGAACAGTGGGTGTTTGGTGGTGTATGTAAAGAAACAAAAGATTCGTTTGTTGTCACTAATGATAACATCTAATAAATCAGTAAATTAATTTAAATGACAATATCTTACCATTTTTATATCCAACTTAATTCTTTACTAAAATCATCTAAAAAGCATCTATCCATCTTTAAAGATTAGTATTTTATCGATTGATAAAATTTAATAAAAGTAATTAGTAATAACATTTTTTAGATTTATTGTATTGAAAAACAATTAAGAAAATAATTGAAAACGATTTAAATCGAGAAAGATATGAAACCAGTGCAAATGTGTCATAACCATAAGATATATTTCTTGGTAGATGAAATTCCATATAAATTCTCAAATGCAGTCAAATTGATCAAATATTCATGTTTCATATAACAAAATAAGATTTTGCAGTGTTGGGGAAAATCAATAAGAATCTAAGTTGCAATGGAAATATATTCAACAACAATCGAAATTCCCGTTTACATGATGCCTTTGGAGAAATTGAATATAAAGATGGGGTAAGCTTGTTTGTAAATATTTCAATACAGGGATATAAAATGGATGAGAATGATGTCATATCACCGATTTGGAGATTAAATAGTGCTCGAATTTCTCTGGGATTTTAATAAATGTTTAGTTTTTAATGTCTTTTAATAAAAATTTTTTACTAGTTGAATAGGTTTTCTTAAGTATAGATTAATAATTTGTATTTTTTAAAAATTGAAAATATGTGTATGTAAAAGTTGGCTGAAAAAAGCATTGTTTGAGGTGTTATGATTGTGAATTTGAAATAAATGCTGATGTCATTTTGTAGAGATTTAAATTCTATCTATGTATTGTTTGAGTGGAAAATATCTCAAGTTGTTTAAAAAGATGTGTAAATTCAAAAATGGTCCATAAAAATGAAATTTCACAATTTTAATTACGTCATAGTCTTATTTAATAGAAAATTTAATTTCAAGTATATTGATATAAAAAGTTCTTATTAAAAATAAAAATTAATGACGTAATCAACGGTTTAAAAAATTTAGTTGTTGCATAATCGATAATTAAAACAAAATTTTAAAAATTGGGGGGTCTATCAAAAAAAATTTTTTTAAGATAATAGGGAGGCTCCCAAAAAAATTTTTTTAATTTAGATGGGGGAGGGGCTATTCAAAAAATATTTTTTTAAGTTTGGGGTGGCTGTTAAAAAAAAGGGGGGGGCGGTACCTAGATCTGGAGTGTACATGGATCTAGAGTTCACATTACTACCTACTCTAGGGAGGCAGCGAGATATCATTTGGAATGTTATTTATCATATGGTGACAGCATCAGGTGGAAGAAAATAGAGACAGTTTTGAAGCTATGTTAAACTCTGTATCAGCCAATTTTCCACCGAAATCCGATTCACTACTTTGTTTTTAAATAGTTTTTTGAATTTTAAATGATTAAAAACCGCCAAATCTGTAGCTGCGTTGGCGCTAATACGTAAGCATCATATATTATTTACCCTTTAGTATTATGGCTTCAGACGATAATTTTGACTTCCAGAAAACTCACAAAGAAAAATACTTAGAATCTTATAATCATCTGACTTGGAAGATGGTTGCTAAATAGAGAGTAACATTACGAAAATACATTAACTCAGTTTATGTCTGCTCAGCAAAAAAAGCCTCCTTATAACGGGTTGTGCCTCTTTTGAAATATATAAACAAGAAGATTGTATTGTCATAAAAAGATTTATCGAGAGATGTAATTGTTGCCGTGATGAATGTGAATTGACTCGTCAAAATACTTATATTTCCACTCGATGACCATGGGGTGTTTTTAGTTCTTTTTTTAACAGGAGTTATGTGCGCAAAAAAATTTGCACATATATTGCTTGGAACTCATATAATATCGGACAGTTATTCCAACTATTGCCAATGGTATTTACACGCATTCTGTTGCAGTTCATGGGAAAAACTTTGTTGATCCGAATGACATTGAAGTTTACACTCAAAATGTGAATGCGTACAAAAAACAATTTGACACATGTCGCAATCTCTTGCTGTCTTACCTGCAAGTGTTTCCTTTCAACCATTCACTCTACCAACATAATTGGAACTCTTGACAACAAAGACAGGACATTACCGAGTTTGAAACGTGCAAATTATATAATTGGAAAGTTATTTAAAATAAACTTGTACTCATCTTTACGCTAATCTACAGGATTATCATAGATTTATTGAACCAGCTGACTAATGTAATTAAATTTTCACTGAATTTTTTCCATATAAAGATAAAACTCTTGTTCCTTTTTACACGAATCACCATTTGTTGCAAAGATTAAAGCAAACGAGTTCCAAGATTTCAAGCCACAGAAATCATATTGATTAAAAATAATTGAATTACAAAATCCTTATAATTTAATTAAAAATGCGATATCGCTAAAATTTCTCAACATTAATTAAGTAATAAACCCAAATATCAAATTAAATGAAAAAGCCAATATGTCATTAAACATTTTAAAATAAAATATATTGTAAAACTACTTACATGTAAGAATTTGAAACTTTAATTTTGAAATAATTGAGTATATTCAAATAAAGAAATAAAATGTATAAATTCTTTGCAAACAAATTATTAAAACAAACACAAAAATAAACACATTATAAATTCCAGAAAAGATTTAATATGGCATTTTGTTTTACATTGAAATAATGATAAAACATTATAATAATAATTCAGCTTAGCCAAAATTATGTGTATCTAAAACGAGATATACGAAATATTTTGTACTGAATATGAATGGTGTTGGTACATGTATTGAAATTTTATATAGAGTTTGTTTATTATTCCTGAGATATTGCAACTTTACACTTACAAAGAGCACTGTGAATTTAAATTAACTTACTAAGATTATCCAAATTTATCGATATTATAAAGAGGTAATGGGCCCTTTAAAAACTTTATTTTTAAACATAATTCTCGACTTTTTAAAGTATGGAAAAAATTTGAATTATTTTAATTCTGATTAATTTTAAACTTCCATTTTTATCAATTTTGATGGCGAATTTTGTAATTTATTATTTATATTATTTTCTCATTTTTATATTTAATCTATTTTTAATTAAATTCGGCACAATGATGGATATGGGCGTTTTCTAGAGTATTTTTTGCTATTTTAATGGTTTTATTAAATAATTCCTATTTGTTTTAATTCGTATGTCATTTTATCTTGTTTTTATGATAATTAAATTCTTTAAAAATATTTTTTTAGTTAATTTCAACTAGCAACTTGACGCCATGATGAATTTGAGAATATTGAGAAACCCTCGTCTCTTACCTTTCACTTCAGAGAGAAGTTGTAGATAAAATAGAATCCAGCTCTCTCCAACTTAGAAATACCTGAGGACAGTTGGACAAAACCAATATCTTTGCTTTAGAAGTTTTTGCTGAACTATTTGGGTAACAGTATACATTTTCAATGCGAAAGTAATTAAATAGTATTAGTATTTAATTTCCAGTTTTAAATAGATTTAAATAATATAATAAAAGTAGATAATAAAATTATAAATTAAAATAATAAATTAAATATATTTAAGAATGATTGAAAATTAAAATATTATATATTTATTGAATGCTTCAGTACGAATATTCCCTATTCAATTAATATCTAGAAAATATCCTCAAAGCAAAAAACAGAGATTGTTTAAATAAGAGAGATTTTGTGTTGTTTATGAAATATTATGGATGTTATAAATTTAAGAAATCAAACATCTAATATGGCGACCATGATGACCAATTATATCTAAGCACCAGAAAATTTCGAGATGGGAACCAATGTTGAAGATTTCATCAAGGAAACCGAAAGATTTTTCGAATAAATTTCGATGACGGAGGACTTCAAAGTTAAATTTGTCAAAGCTTTCTTATCAACAGATGCAATTCAGAAATATGATTCAACCGACGAGAAACGAAATTATATGGAGAGGCTGAGAGAAGCCTTCAACAAACCTATGAATCTGATGGGACACTTAAGTGAAGCGCTAGATTATAGACAAGGTGATAATTCCGCGGATGATTTCTGCGAAAAAATTGAGAAATTATCAAAACAAATTCTGAAACACAAGTTAAATGAAAAAGAACTTCAAATATTTCTCATATTCAATGAAGTGGGAGACCGATTCGTAATAAGATTTGAGATTAAATGAATATAAATTAGTGAACGAAATGAAAAATAAAATTAAAAACGAAAAAGTAATTAAAAAATAATATCGAAACAGTGACTCGATGGCAGTTATGGGAACTGAAACGAGATACGCGGATATGGTAAAAAAGCTGTAAATATTCCAGCAAGACCAATAATACACAGATATAACGATATGCTTAGAAGAAATACGTTCAGCGAGCCAAAACAGAATAGAGGATATCTGAACAAACAATCTAATTTTAATAATAAAAAATTTCAAAGAAACGATAGGTCAAAGTTCAGATTCTGGGCATGTCATGAAGAAGGCCATAGAAGATCAGAATATCAGAATGTTAAATGTTATCATTGTCACTGAGAAGAACATTTCAAACACCAGTGCTTTCAATTAGGAAACAATTTCAGAGATGTTAGAGAAAATGAACAAGAAGACATACGAAGAAAATTCCAAGGAAATGGTAGAATTTTCAGAAATCGATAATATCAGAAACCATTTGCGGCAATGGAAGAAGACGAAGAACATGAAAATCAATATCCAAATTGATATGCTCCACCACGAGAGGAGGTGATCGGACACTGCAATAAGTATGAGTTAGATGTTAAATGGGGAATTGTATGATGACTGTTTGTATGATGATTGTTTGCATGTATTAAATAATGAGAAATATGAATATAAAGTAATGATGATAATTGTAAATGCGTCTCCGATGCAGATATTTATAGTGATTGGTGTAATAATGGATTGAGGTTAGATAATTTTGGAAATGTTGTAGAGAATGTTTGTAATATTAATATAAATTATAATAATAATATAATTAAATATAATAAATTAAATGGTAGACCAAGTGTCATATTATTGATCAATGAGAACGAAGTATATTGTTTATTAGATACAGGAGCAAAGATCAGTGTGATTGATGAAAGTGCATTACTAAAGTGTATATTAAATTTGGATAAGACAAATTGAATAAGGCATGAAATTTTAATATCAGGAAGACCTATTGTGATAAATCCAAGGCAACAGCCAGCCCATTTGATTGGAAAGATTGATGGAAATGTAAATGAGATGGAAAAATTTAGCATCATTAAAGAATATAAATTACTATGGAACACTCATTTAGTGTGTGTAAAGACAGATGATAAAATTGATGTACGAATTTGTCTGGAATTTAGAGCACTAATCAATGTCACAGAACGAACAATATTTCCAATCCCAAATACAAATGAATTTTTAGATACGTTGGAAGGTGCAAAATATTTCAGCACAATTGATTTAGAGAATGCGTACTACCAAGTGAAAAACCGAGACTGAAGACAGCATTTTCTACTAAAAACAGACAATATTGTTTTAACCGAATGTCATTGTGAATAGCAGCAGCTTCGGCAATCTTTCAAAAATTAGGTGAACTGAATTGGCAAATAGCGATAGTGTATTTGAACAATATCCTTATATTTTCAAAAGAATTAAAAGAACACTACGAAGAAAAGAACTTTTAGCAATATATTATTTCACAAATCATTTTAAAACATTACCTTTATGGGAAAAGATTTATACTCCGCACGGATCATAAAGCCATAACATATATGAAGACAAAGAAAGCTATCACTCAACAATTCCAAACATGTATAAATTATTTAAGTAGTTTGGAAATAGAATTTATGAAAGGAGAAGAACATTGCAATACAGATGCACTGTCAAGAAGTGAGTGTATGACGTGCGTTCGATGCCAAACAATCCATCTTAATCTAAAAACAGGAAAACTCAAGACGAAACTTTTGGCTATAATGACAAGAAAACCCCGAACAAGAATGGCAAAGGAATTCAAAAGAAATTACAGAAATCATAAAGAACATAAAACAAAAGGAGGGTAACAAATTCATAATAAAGAATGGAATAATATTGACAGAAAACTATAAAATATAGATTCTGAATGATAAAACAATTGAATTCATTAAAAAGTATTTTAAGAAACTGTGCTATGCTGGACTAATAAAAATTGAGAAATATGTGTCAAATAATTATTCAATGAAACACATGAAACGAACGATCTAAGACATAGTTCAAAATTGTGAAAATTGCAAAATGCCTGAACCAGGTTTATTTGAAACAATATTTATAGATTTTTGTGGTTCACTAATATAAAGTCAGTATGGAATGAGATATATCGTAGGAATTATCGAGGAGTTGTGTGGTACTAAACGCTGTGAAATCACAAGACGAAAAAACAATTACAACAATTTTAAGAAATAATTGGATTTTAAAATTTGGTGCGTCGAGATTTCTATCCATTTGAGAGCAAAGCTATGGTTAATTTAAGTTATAGGATATACTTGTTTTTAAACAAAAAAACACAATGCACACTTTAAATTGTCATTTAAAAAGTTATTGAGTTTACATTGACAAATATTAACATCAATATTTCTGACTCCACGTGTTCTATAAAACAATTAGATAAACAACATTCAAAGTATATTTGTATTCAAATTTGCATAAACTACAATTTACAAAACTTCGAATATCGCAATAGAATGCTTATTCTAACTATTTGATAAGTCTCGCTGTAACCGCTCTGTTTTTGCACGTTCTACAACAATAATTACATATTATATTTACTCCTTTGACCTAGTTTGGCTCCTTTATATCCTTCTCTACTATCTATCTCTACACTATCTTTAGTTAGCCTAGTGTCCCTTTCTTCTTCCCTATCTGAGGTAAAATGTCTATTGTTCCATTATTTAGTTGAAATAATCGCCATGATTAATGGTATCGTCTCTGCCGCACAGACTTTTCATCCTTTCTCTTTCGAAAGAAATATACCAACTACACAATTTAAATCCCACGCATATCCAATCAAATCAATGATAGCTTTTCTTTCATTAATTTTCGACATCTCTTCATCAATTTCAAATTTATTGAGTATTGGTAATAAAAATTTTCTAATTTATTATAACAGTCCCTTCAGTGATTCTGTCAAAATACATTGCAGTTTTGTTGTTTTTCGTTATATTTGAATCGTTAATATTATTTAGTGACAATTACAATTATTTTCTTAAATATTCTATTAGAAATAAAATTTAATTTTCAATATAAGAATTTGAATAAATTTATATAATTAAAAAAAAATTTTTAATTGATTAAAATTCCAAAACCAAAATAGAAAAATGCGCCCACACACACACTACATAATTATTAATTTATTTATTATATTATTTATTTAATATATTAATTTATTAGAAATTAATCAAAATTTAAAAAAGAAATTAAATTTTAAAATAAAATCCTCGAATTTCTCATTTTCTATGCATGACTTGAATTTCGTTAATTAAATATTTTTAATTATTTATTTTATTTCATGTTTTAAAAAATAATATTGCAACCAAATATTATTGCGTATGTCATGTAAATTTATTCTTTCATTTGCATTAAAATTACAACATTTTTGAATTAAATCTTTTACTGTTGCTGAACATCTACTAAATTTGGTATTTTGAATGTATTCATGGTCTTTGACTTCAAACGCTATTTGTCCTTCCATGCAATTGTAAATAAGACAACCTAACATAAATACAATACTTTTCTTCACGTCATATTTGATCTGTAATAAAACTTCCGGACTGCAAAACCCAATCGTTCCAGCATAATAATTACATTTCGGATATTTATTCTCAACATCATAAAATGCATCTTCATAATCAAGAATCTTTACTTGATATGTTGTCTTATTAAACATGATATTTTGTGGTTTAATATCCAGGTGATAAATGCCTTTGTTTGTTAAATTTTCAATTGCAATTATTAAATTTTTGATGATTTTTTTGATGCATTTTTCAAGTCGTATTTTTGTCGAAATGTACTCATGTAATTCAATCCATTTCCCATTCAAATGTTCCATTACAACAGAGAATTCCAAATCATCTTGAAAATAATCGAAAATTTTCGGGCAAATTTTATTATCATTGATTAATTTAATAAAATGCATTTCAATCGGAATTAGAAATGGATAATTATCATTTTTAATAAATAAATGAGTTTCTGATTTGAAGAAACTTTTAATGACCACAGTTTTGTTTTTCTTATTACTTATACAACAATTTTCAGCTATGTAGACTATACTTTTGTTTGACACATGGAGAGTTTTGATAAATTTATAATTATCAGTAATAATCATGTTTAAATTTAGTTTTAATTGTATTTTGATGAGCCTTTAATTAGATAATATTTTTATTATTTATTATTTATTTAATTAATAATTGGTTAAAAAATTAGTTGTTGTTTCCATCCAAGAAGGAACGGGTAATTTCAGAAATAATTGACACGATCTTACCGAATGGAGAAGGAACAGTACACTACGAGAATTGCTAAAACCTGATCATTTCAAACGAGCTACATACAAAACGATGAAAAAGATTTGGGGAAAGTTCATGTTCTTGGGACAAGCATGTGCAGGTTAAATTGGGATTTACGTAATCGTAATAACGGCGAAGGTAGTAGTGACGCAGATGTTATCAGTACATCCAATATATGCAATATCTGGATTATTATTATTGATTATTGCCTACTTTATCGAATAATGACGGAAAGCAAATACAACAGATTTGGGTTAGGGTTAGGGCATAAACACATCGACAGTCAATTGCTAAATTCCTGTTCTAGTCAAGTCAGCACCATGATAATTTCGCTTCATTGAATTGCGAGTAGCCAATAGAAATATTAATTGTAATTGCCCTATGTACATTATTAATAATAGCCTCCAATTCTATATATAACTTGAGAAGCCGCCAATGAAGAGCATGGTTCTTCTTCGGCCAATGCGCGAACATCAGCTTCCTAACTCTCGAATTTGGCGGCACCTCTTTTCCGGAGCAATCGGAAAATAATTCAAAAATTAATACACACACTGAGGGATATCGATATGCACTTCCATAGTATACTCATATGGAAGAATTTCAATATCCTTATTCATACATTCATTCAAGACAGAATCAAGATCGTCATACACCCATTCAAAGTCAGCATACGGAAGCTTTTGGCTTAAGGCCAAACCATAAAAGTTATTGATATCGATATACAAAAATTCTGTGTCTTCAGAACATACAACATAATGTTTGTTAACAAATGTTAACCCACCCCGTATCCCTCCTTCATAGAAATTAAACATTCCCATGTCCTGCAAAAGTTCATTGGGTTCCGTTAATGTCATAAGCGCTGAGGCCCATGACATACCGGGAATTCCGTAGAAATTAAGATGTTCAAGACCATTGTAAGCAATGGCCTTTTCACGGAATTGCTGATAATAGTCTGCGAGGAGAAACACGTCTAACTTCAGGTAATTAACATGTAATCAAACATGTTGTTGTAGTTTTGCTGAGTCCAAATAACTTGGGCTAATGCATACTCATCATTAGACACAGAATCCCAGATAGGAGATAGTTCAAGAGTCGATTCCAGAACCTCAAGCGAAGTAGCGAAGTCATAAGAAAAGATACGTTTGGCTCGAATAATTGCGTAAACAAAAATAGAAGAAATTAAAGGCAGATGAGAAAGAGTCTTAACCGCTTTTGCTAAAGATGAATTAACAAACTGCATACTGTCAGTAAAACGAACAGGCAATTTGTTATTATACGCGATGATAGAGATGAATTTTTCGGTAGTGGTCGGAAAAATATTTAATTCCCAAGAAGGAAAATTATTGAGACCGTACTTCAAAATATGATGTAAATCATACCCCCTCAAATTGTGAAAAACAACAAGTAGCTGTTTCTGAATTCGATGAGAAATATTACAATTCCTAAAAGCAGCACCTAAATACTTACCTGAGAAGTGACAATGGTCCCCAACTCTATGTGCAATAGATTTCTTGCAAAGATACCAAGACCTGGAATCTTGAAAAGATAAGGTTTGAAAAGGTTTTCGCCCATTCATTTCGTAATATGGTAGGACAATTGTGACAGCAATATCCTCCACTTTACGAAAGACAGACAACACACAATCCTCACCAACTAACTCATAATAAAATCTAGATTTATTATTAATTAATAATTAATAACATGCCTGCTGTTATTGGCAAGTGTTTTTAGTGGTGGGTGATATCTTTTGGTAAAATTGTCTCAAAATCGGCATATATAAAGAAATTCTTATAACTTAGTTATTTTTCATTAATTATTGATACAATAGACAGAAAATAATGAGGTGAGCATAAAATAAAAAAATAAAATATTATAAATACGTAGTCAGTTTGTTTCATATATAAACAAGTATTTTGTAGATTACTAAGAGGGAAAGATTGCATCCAACTTTCTTAGCGTATTGATTTTGTCATCTGATAATGAATGCACGTCACTATCAAGCGTCTCTATTCATAACCATCGATTTTTTATCCTGCTTCTTTAACAGCAATGGACTACTGCAATGTTTGCATACTTGTTCATCCTTTATTAATTTATCAACGGTTTTTAATTATATTTCTTACAGATAATATTTTGATTATTAATAATGTTGATTATTTTAGTATTATATGTCGAACCCATATGTTACGCACGCCCATATCTTACGCAAAAAGAAAAAAATTACTAATACAAATTTATAGATTTAATAAATGAATCAGATGAATATACTGATCTAGTTGGGGATTTAAACACCAATAATAATGGCAATAGCAATGAAAATGAAAGCATTAATGCTGAATCAAATAGTGAAATTATTCGAGAAAGCCTGGTTGACCAAAATTATCGAAACAGATATACCAGAAGAATGGTGAGTGATGCAGATGTTCACTATCATTCTATTTCTTTTAAACCTGGAGAGCGTGTCTTGGTTAAGAAATCTTTTGATGCAAACACAGAAACAAGAAAAAGAAAAATGGAAGATTTTTATGAATAAAATAATAAAAAAATAGGCTGAAAAAGATAATTTAGAAAAACAATAATTAAATTTCATTATTTAATTGCTTTTTATATAATATTTTGGTGTTTTTATTGCTTTTTGTTTCTTTGTGTAGAATAAAAAAATTTTTGCGTAAGATATGGGCGTGCGTAACATTACATATTTTTAAATATCGTTATTATAATATTATAATAAGTCAATTGTTCCATCAATCTTTTTACATACTAAATTTCAAATTCAAAATTCCAAACGACAAGAAAAACTAACAACACTTTTTACCAAATAAAAATCAATTTAACATTAATATAAAACAAAATAAAATTGAGATTTTCTTTTTCAACTCCTAATAAGACAGTGGTTATTAGGTTTTTCAAAATTATTTTTAATAGTAATAAGAAGATTAAAAATATAGGGAATTTTTATGAGTCAAATATTTAACATTTTTCTAAAATTAAAAAAAATTCAATTTTTTTTGCACAAACACTACATAATTATTAATGAGTAAAATCATTACGTTAAAATAATAAAATATAAACAATATCTTCTCAAATAAAAAATTTTTCTTTATTAGAAATGAATCAAAATTTAAAAAAAGAAATTAAATTTTAAAATAAAATCCTCGAATTTCTCATTTTTTATACATGACTTGAATTTTGTTAATTAAATATTTTTAATTATTTATTTTATATCATGTTTTAAAAAATATTATTGCAACCAGACATTATTGCGTATGTCATGTAAATTTATTCTTTCATTTGCATTAAAATTACAACATTTTTGAATTAAATCTTTTACTGTTGCTGAACATCTACTAAATTTGGTATTTTGAATGTATTCATGGTCTTTGACTTCAAACGCTATTTGTCCTTCCATGCAATTGTAAATAAGACAACCTAACATAAATACAATACTTTTCTTCACGTCATATTTGATCTGTAATAAAACTTCCGGACTGCAAAACCCAATCGTTCCAGCATAATAATTACATTTCGGATATTTATTCTCAACATCATAAAATGCATCTTCATAATCAAGAATCTTTACTTGATATGTTGTCTTATTAAACATGATATTTTGTGGTTTAATATCCAGGTGATAAATGCCTTTGTTTGTTAAATTTTCAATTGCAATTATTAAATTTTTTATGATTTTTTTGATGCATTTTTCAAGTCGTATTTTTGTCGAAATGTATTCATGTAATTCAATCCATTTCCCATTCAAATGTTCCATTACAACAGAGAATTCCAAATCATCTTGAAAATAATCGAAAATTTTCGGGCAAATTTTATTATCATTGATTAATTTAATAAAATGCATTTCAATCGGAATTAGAAATGGATAATTATCATTTTTAATAAATAAATGAGTTTCTGATTTGAAGAAACTTTTAATGACCACAGTTTTGTTTTTCTTATTACTTATACAACAATTTTCAGCTATGTAGACTATACTTTTGTTTGACACATGGAGAGTTTTGATAAATTTATAATTATCAGTAATAATCATGTTTAAATTTAGTTTTAATTGTATTTTGATGAGCCTTTAATTAGATAATATTTTTATTATTTATTATTTATTTAATTAATAATTGGATAAAAAATTAATTAATTTATATTATTAATATTGAAATAAAGAGCATTTGACGAAGTAAGATGTTTCCTACCCCACTCCGCCTCCCTACAAAGAAAAAAATATACCATTTTCCACATCGAAATTGGTTACCATTCTTGACTGGCACATTTCTCTTTTTACGTGTTCAATTCACATTTTGTGAATTATAATAGTATGCAAATTCGCCATTAGACAGCAATTTCTTTCTCTTATTAGCTTTAGTTAAATTGAACATGGGGTCGTTTTGTTTAAAATTATTTTGTATGAAAAACCTTGTTATTTGACACATTTTGATATGAAATCTATTTTACTCCAATTTTTTATACCAAATGTTTGTGGACGAAAATAACAAGTTAAAACAATATACAAACTGGAAAAATAAAAGATAAATAAAGTTCAGTTTTTACTACATTAGCCACTCGGTTAATTCCGCATACTGAATCTAAATAAAAAATGCGGAATTAACTGAATTGCGGACTCCGGCGATTGTCTAGAGGGAAGTTGCTTTTTGACCATTCATTGACCTATTCATCGATTATTTCATTTTAATGTCAAAATGACGAAAGGATCTGGTAAGAGACTTTCTGATGCACAAATATTAGAAATAATTGGTCTGTTATCATCTCAAACTACTCCAAAGATGAGGAAAATGAAAAGTCAATGAAAAGTCAATTTGAAATATCAAAAATAATCAGATAGAGATAAAAAGACGTATTGAAAATCTTACTGAATCGGCCAATACTAATACATATCGAACCTCATATACCCAATCTCCCCAATTGGAAAATGTTCTAGAGGAATGGTTATCTATAAACCGAAAGATGGACTTGGCTATCACGTCGTCAATTCTGAATATTA
The DNA here is from genome assembly GCA_959609185.1 of Schmidtea polychroa. Classification (NCBI taxonomy): domain Eukaryota; kingdom Metazoa; phylum Platyhelminthes; order Tricladida; family Dugesiidae; genus Schmidtea; species Schmidtea polychroa. The sequence goes on along the minus strand of CAUHTR010001011.1, from coordinate 57,213 downwards.
AAGAAACCCAGATAGCAAAGTCACTTGAATATCCCAACATCTGACGGTTGGCTTCAGAAATTCCAAAAGCGACTTGTAGAGAGACGATGGAGAAGTTGACAGAGATGATCCTGTTTTATCAGATCTTGAGCAATTAATTGACACTTATGATATTATGAATGTCTATAACATGAATGAAACAGGATTGTTCTATAGAATGAAGCCCAACTACACTCTCCTGATGCCAGATGAGGATATCACAACTGTTAGAGGAAAGAAAGTTTTGAAAGGAAGTCACATTGACAATGTGTTGCAATGCAACTGGTTGTCAAAAAATTTCACTTCAGATGATTGGTAAACCCCAGCGACCCGATTGCATTGTTGGACGTCAGTGGCCATTGTGTTATCATAGTCAATAAAAGGTTAGGTGACGATGCTGGTTTACTGCAATCATATTAAATATTCTTTGGGCATGGATGGATCACGTCATCTTTATAAAATAGTTCAACACGATGTTTTATCCTGAAGTTCATCGTGGGACTCGTCGCCCTGTACTTCTTTTAATTGATAATACTCTAGGACATGCTGAAGAGTTTATTATGGAAAATGAAACAATCATGTTTTCCCCTCTGAATGTTACTTCACAGAAACAGCATATGGATATGGGTATCATCAAAGCATTGAAGAAAAGACATAATTACTTTCTGCTGCGAGATATTAAAGCATATAATGATTTGCCGATAACAGCTAATAAATCTCGAAAGCTTTCAGCCTCAAAGATTAGGCGCGGTGCGTTGGTGTCAGTCCAGGAAAACCAGCCACTCTTTCAAATGCTTCTGAGTATGCTGTTGAGGCATGGTCGAATTAGTCAGAGTCATCATGTAAAAATTGCTTCATCAAGGCAAATGTCATTCCATCGGTCAAGAAGTACTAATCGACAGTAGAACCCGAACATTTAGATGAATTTCTATCTGCTTTAAGCAATTGCTCTATTAGTGGTGAGATTGATATGAGTATAATGCATGATAAATTACGTCGAGTATGTCATATCGATGATGAATCATCTGTTGAGTATCAGGAATGTATATTTGAAGATATTTCTGACATCATTGATAACACAAAAATAGGTGAAAATGCCCTTGAGAGAATCTGATCAAGATTCTGAACCTTCAGTGATCATTTTTCAAAATGTTTGTTTAGATGAAGTCATCAACAAAGTAATGTCTCTCTCAATTGATTTTCAAACATTTCACGACAACAAGATTATACCAACTGAAGAGATGAATCGATGCACTACGTATTTGTTTCGCCTACAGATGTCGATTAAAAAGGCAAATTCGGTTGATTTTAGTAATAAAACGAAGCAATTAAAGCAAATGACTCTACATCAGTGGTCTTCAAACTTGAAAAGCTTGCAGAACCCTTATGTGAAATCATGCGTTACAATATATTTTTTTTATGAAATTTTTGAAATTTTTATTGATGTTTTTTGGTGAGAAATGAAGCAATTTCTTTTAAATTATTGATTTTTTTGGAACCCCTGAGGGATTTCATTTAACCCTAGGGTTCAACGGAACACAGTTTGAAGACCACTGCTCTACATGATTGGATTAGCAAATAAATGATTTTATATATAATTTTCATCCACACCAAATTTTATTGAACCCTAAGATTTTATGAGGAATTAACTGAGATGCTGACATACACGATTGTAGTCCTCGCAAATTTAATAAAGTTTCCTATAGTTCTTTAGGTATGTAGGAAGGACATTTGATAGACAATTAAATGAAGTCGTAATTAATGATTAACTTTACTAATTATCGATTGATAAAAATAAAGTCAATTAATATTAATTAAATTTCCATTCTATAGAATTATATATTATAATGATATCAGAAAAAAATAATTTTCTGAAGTTTTTCTAAGTTTTATCTTTGAAGGTTGTTTTAATAGTTTTTACTAATTCATTAAATTATAAATTCAGTGAATAATATTTAAATTAAAATTAAGCTTATTAATATCAAAAGTGTTAAAAATTATCTCGAATTAGCTTTTGTAGATGTGAAAGCATAATATTGTAAGTTTTTTATATTTATTGTTTTCTTTACAATTAAACAGAAACATTTAGTTCATTAGCAATCCGATTTGGGGCTTTTGAGCTTAAATTTTTACTTCAATTATTTTGACTTTAATTTTCAAATTTATTAATTTATTAATTTAACCCTTGCTGTCATTTGACCAGAAATCAGAGCACCTTTTATTAAAAAATTCATAAAAACATTTATAAGAGTTGTAAAGATTTTAATATTTGATAATAAAATCAATTTTTTTTTATAGAAATTTTTTTTAATTTTATAAAAATGTTAAAATTTTCCCCCGTAAAAATTCATAATATTTTTAATGTTTTTATCGTAATTTTTATTATTTAATAATTTCAACCTAAACCAGTTTTTTATAATATTCCAAAAATGTTATTTAAACATTTTAAAAAAATTGAAAATGAAAATCTCGATTTTATCAAAATTAAAAATTTGTTTGAATTTTTCAATAAATAACCCAAACCTTCAAACCCGATGAATTTGAGATCAAGGGTATATTTTTATATTTTTGATCAAATTAATTTATTGTTCTATATAAGACAATAGAAAATAGAAACGTGATAAGTAAAAATGTCAAATTGGAAAACTTAACTCAGCTAGGAAAATTGTCCACAAACACTAAAGTTACCTCAACCAAAAAAGATCAGCAAACTTTGGAAAATGACATCTCTATGATTTCTATTAATGACGACTCACAGAATTGCCGATACTTTCTCCCATCCTTTCAGGATTTCCAGAATCCTGGAGTGGCTAAGAAATTTTTTGACGACGCCCAAACCCGTCGACAACTTAATCGTGATTTAACTGTCGATAAGTTGGGAAAGTACAAATTGAAAATAAATTCTTTGTCATTCAGAGATCAAACTGGAAGAACTTGCATTTTAGAGATAATGGATAACATTGTCGACCAAGAATGTTCCTGTCAGCCTTTAGGATCAAATTTCCTAGAAGGAACCAATGTTACCATTCAACAGAGAAACAGAATTGTTGATAAGCTTTTTAATTCAGCAAGGAAATTGAAAATTGAACGTTATACAGTTCCCAATGCAATGGCGATGTTTGACAGATATATTACAGTTACCTTTAACATATATCCATTCTTTATAATTTAGTTTTGAAATTTTAGAATAAATTAAAAATGTTCTCCACCGAGAATTTAACTCTCATTGCTATGACCTGCTTGTATATCGCCTGTAAAAACGACCTTACTCAATACCCTCATATTGAAAACATGTACAAAGCATTCAATATAGAAACTCCTGTAAAAATCAGTAAATATGAAGCAGAAATTATAAATGTCATCGACTTTAATATTTGCAATCCGACCCCGATCTTATTTCTTCGTCCACTTTCAACTATTAAACAGGTTTTTTAAATTTGTTGTTTGTTTAACTAAATTAAATTCTCAAATAGCGAAGACTAGTCAGTCATGAATTGGCAAAAACTCTCTGTGAATTATGTACAGCGGTTTATGAATTAGCCGCCCATCCTTCTCATGTGCAAGCCTGTGCTTCATATTATATATCTATAGTTTTGAGCTTTCGTAATTATCAACCGGAGGCCATTTGGAACCCGATGATTAGATTTGTCTGTGGTCTTGATAGTGACGACATTCGGCCAGTAATTGTTACAATAGCTAAATATTTATTGACGCAACAAGTAAAACAGCAATTCCCAGTAAGAAATTAATCTTATTGGTTAGAATGAATTACAATTCAATTTGATTGGATAGTTTATTTTGAATTAATTAATTATTTTATTATATAAATTTTATATTAATATTTTTATTTTCAGCTATTGTATAAACAACATGAGAGTATTTTTGCAATTGTTTGGAAACGCACAGAAGATTTGAATAGGATAATTATTGGAAAGTATTAAAATTATATATCCTATTGTTATCTAATATATTTATGTTGATTTTCTCTTTCCTCATTTGTTGATGCTATTTTTCTTAACATGTTATCGACCTAACGAATTGTTCCTGAGTATGAGCTATAAACGTTTAAAATAACAAAATGATGGGAGAGTTAATATTCAGATTTTAATTCAAATGACAAAAATATTTATAAGTTTTTGAAAGGATTTGTGCGAAAGTTTCATAAATGTCTATTAATTTAATGTGATTGAAGTAACGAAGGCATCAAAATATATTAGAAATATCATGGAAACCATCTCTACAGTACTGTGTTGCGTTACATTGCCAAACGGTGAGATCTATCCATCAATCAAGGATTGATATTATACAAAACGGGAAATATCCGATTGGTCAACAATTGGTCCTAAAACTTCGATTGTTATAATAGAACATTACAAAATATTTTATGATTTAACCTCGTTTTGAAAAAATTCTTTACTTGAAAAAACTTTAAAATGAAAATATAAAAGCGTTAGATGACTAGGTTAGGCGTATCAACATATTTAATAAATACACAGTAAATATATTCGGGCAAGAACGATTTTAAAGTCAACATAAATACAGTAGCGGATTAAGGGGGAGCTGATCAAGCTAAAGCCAGGGGCCACCAATTTTTAGGGCCCCAAAAATTTAAAAATAAAATTAGAGTAGCATATCATGCTTTTACAAAAAATTCAAGCTTAAAACTTCTACTATGTTGATTACTGTTGATTACTAGATATACGTATTACGTATGAAACTTTCTTAGTGTTTAAATAATAATAATAATAATAATAATAATAATAATAATAATAATAGAGAAACGCCAACTCAATAAATTCAACATAAACGCGATATATTTCAATTGTACAACAATCTTCGTCAGGCCGCAATCTGGATAATCAATAATAAGACATAAAATATGCAATATCTAAACAAATTAACTAATAATAATCATCTCCAAACTGTATCAAAAATTTTAAAAAAAATATTTTAAAAAAAAATATTTCAAAAAATACATTTTAAAAAACCAAACCATATTTTACATAACCCACATACATATTATTTTAAAATTAAATTTTAATTTAATAACATTTAACATTCAACATAAAATTAACAAATTTAAAAAAATTACATAGTTTACAAAACACAAACATAATTATACCACAAACAAGACTCCAGTAGTTTAAGTAGTTTAATAATAATAGTAAATAACTTGATATCTATGATACGTCATACGTTAAATAACGTAAATAAAATTTGATGGAGTGAATTTGAACCAACTTAGTTTGCATTTATATTTATAAAAAGTTTTTACTGATCTTTCAATAATTGGATTTTTCAAAAGTCGCCACTCACATGAATGTGAAGCTTAAGGCCTAAGCCCTAATTAGTAATTAATTAGAAAGATTTCAGAAAACGAATTTGTCCCTTCAAGAGCTAGGACTATCTTTGAATTCAGCCATCCATTTGTTGAAATCTCTCCTTAAGTTTGTTAAAAGACAGCGTTCAGAAAAAGGAAAGCAGAAGTCTGTGGAGAAACAGTATAAACAATCTTCAATACGATCACAAAAGAGAAAGTGCCAGTTTGATGAAGGGCCATCAGCTGAAACAGTATTTTCACCGAGACAAAAATTCAAGGTTGAGGTATTTTTTGTAATCATTGACAAACTCTCTCTCTCAAACATCGATTAGACGCATATGAAGACATCCATGAGAACTTTGGCTTTCTTAGAAACCTAACTGAGCTCAGCAGAGACGCCATCCGAGGGGCAGCAGCCAAGTTAATGAAGAATATTCAAGTGATTTCGAAGACTTCTTTCCTTCAGAGTTAGTTCAATTTTCCGAGCTTTTCAAGACAGTTATTGTCCAGCCTCAGGGCCAGGGTCCAGAACAGGAAGAAGCACAATGCGAACCTCAAAACACATGCACAGAGCTAAAGATGTTGCTGTTTTTGAATGAGCTAAATTTTACACAGTCCTTCCCGAATGTTCAAATCGCACTTCGCATCTATCTCTCAGTGATGACATCAAACTGCAGCGGAGAAAGATCATTTTCAAAGTTGAAAAGAATAAAAAATGAAGTTAGAAGTTGCATGGGACAACAAAGGCTGAGTCTGCTCTCTCTAATGAGCCTCGAAAATGAAATTGTAAGCTCACTTAGCTTTACTGACATAATTGATAACTTCGCCATGAGAAAAGTATATATATAAAGCCAGAAACGAAAAATAAAAGAGATGCAACAAGACCACGATATTTTAGAAACCTTTAATATATGTAACATAATTCGGGTCAAAAATGAAATAAAATTATTAAAGAAACAAACTGTTGGGCTGAAAACTGAAATATTACCGTTTTCTTAAATCCTATTTAAAAATTAAATTAACTTAGCTGTGAGTGGTCAAAAGATTCGACACAAAAACTATATAAACAATAGATTGAGACGACTATTCTACTGCTATTCTACTGGTCAAAAGATCCGACCCAAAAACTATATAAACAATAGATTGAGACGACTATTCTACTGCTAATTTTAAACTATTACGACATAGATTGAGTAAATGTGACGTAATGTTTGGGCTATTTTATTAATAAACAAATAGACAGGATGTAATATGATAGTCCAATCAGCGACGAATAAAACATCTCGAATAAACTGGTTATGAATAAAACATTCAGGCATACTCAACTTAGTAATGCTGATAAGGATTAAGTAAAAATTTGTAAATAAGCAAAATAACTTTAATTTTAATAGGATAAATAAAAAAACTACAATAATTTAAAAAAAAATAAAAATATTGTTACCATGGCCACTCAAGACCGAAGAAAGAAACGAAAGCGATGAGTTAGCAATAGCGTCATCGGGGGTGCATAAATTGTCAGCGTTCGGCTTTAGCATCAATCCAAAAAAAGAACGACACGCCAGACACGGCAGTCTTACGATGCGAAACATCGGATGGCACAGCTTCTGGTTCAACATCAAATTCGAATATTTATCAGTAAGTCAATCGTTACGCCGATATTACAGTGACAAACTCGGGAAATGAAGTAAATAAACAGAATAAACAATCTGAACCTCTCCAAAAATTTCCAGAGGACATTTCCAAGGAGAAACAGCATGTCCCCGTTCAAGCAACCTCACTTATATACCCGTGGAGATATTTTGGAATAACCAAATCAGTAAAATGTCGCTTTCAAAGTTGTTTTTTTGCGAAATTTCCGTGGGTGGAATAGTCTGTTAAGCAGAATGCTTCATATTAATTTCGCTGTCGTTACTGGAGCAAAGAAAGTTCACCGTTTGCCGAACCTACTAAATTTTCTGACTGGCAACACGCAACGGGTCAAAAGTTTGGATTAACTCTTCACAATTCATCTGCTGAAAATTTGCGAAGCATGATGGAATGGAGTCAGTTTAGAATCCACGAGAAAGAAGGAAAACGAGTTGTTAATTTGATCGATAAGGCTACCGTTACACTGCGTGAGAAAAACAGGTACTACATAAAAACGTTAGCAGAGGTAATATTTTGTGCTAAACAAGAAATCGCTTTACGTGGTCACGATGAGAGTGAGGAGTTGGAAAACAAAGGAAACCTTTTGGAATTAATCGACGTTATCAGCCGTCACGATGACAAGTTTGCAACTCGATTGCGTTCATTGCCCGACAATGCCACTTATCTATCGCCATCAATCCAGAACGACATCGCCTTTTGTATAGCCACTTGCATTTCCGATATAACATCAAAGGCCATCGAAGAAGCGGGTATGTTCTCACTTTTGGAAAACGATACAAAAGATATTAGTAAGACTTAACAAACGTCCATAGTGTTAGGATTTTTTGATAAGTCTACAAATACCATTAACGACCGTTTTCTTGGCTTTTTTCAGCCAAGTGGTCTTGATGCTTAGTCTTTCGTAAATTGCATTACTGAGGCGCTGAACAAACATGATGTTAACATTAACAATTGCATAGCTTCAGTGCGTCAGTGATGAATGGAGATATAGGTGGAGTTCAAAGGAAAATTATTATAGTCACTGACTAGACTCAGTCGATTAAAATACTCACAATAGTCACAAAATTCGGAATTTATAGGCAATATCAAATTATTAAAATAGCTGATAATTATCTCGAAATAATTAATATTAGGTATTAGCTTTGATATTCAAAAGATAGTAAATCAAAAATACTAGTCTCTACTTTAGAATGTAAAAATGCCATCTAAAATAATTATTCATATTTAAAATTGTTGGGGTTCAACAAGAGAGGCACAAAAATGAGGTGAAAACTGACAAAAACACCAAATTCAAAATAAAAATTTAAAGTACAAAATATTAATTAAAAATCAAAAATTTTAAAAGATAAATATTTTCTGGGGAAACTGGTATGGGCGGATGCTAAATAATGAGACGAGTTCAGCTATAATAAAATAAAATCAATGGGGGTCCCTAAAAGGAATAAATTACAAAAAACAAAAAATTAATTAAAAATTAATTAACTAATGGAAAACCCGAGCTAATGGGAAACCCGAGCTAATGGAGGACCCGAGCTAATGGGAAACCCGATACAATGGAAAACCCGAGCGAATTGAGAAATCCAATTTCGGGAAGGCAATTAATTTAGCCGGAAAAATCCAATTTTGGAAAGGCAATTAATTTAGCCTGATAAAAAGTAAAAAGCGCCGTCAAAGAAAATGAACAAATTTCCTTCAATTAAATTAGACCTCCAAGAGGAAGCCCGGGGGGAAATAAAACCAAAAATAATTGGCAAAAATAAAGTCAATTACCAAGCGAGTATAAAAGCAACTGGCAAGAAAACAAAATGCCAGTTGGTCGAAGAAAAGAAAATAGAAGTTTGACGAGAGCGGAAAAGGAAATATTAAAGTTAGTAGAAATTAAACCATTTAAAAAGATCGAACGTACCAGAAAGGGATATCTCCCGTTGGAAGATCTACCCCTGCGTGAGATTTGTTGGCAAATTGAAAAGTGCAGACAAAACCTGATTGTATCAAGTGTGAGTAAACTAATACTCGTGTAAAAGTGTAACTGCATCAGTGTCAATAAAGATTTTGTGTTGGGTTATTTATTTATTTATTTATTTGGAAAAGAACACAAAGGAGTCAGACGGTAGTACCGACTTGCATTAAAAACCCAACATATTTGGTGAGCCCGACGTGATCAAAAGTCGGTGAAAATTTGTTGAAATTGTGATAATATTTGAGTGATACCGAAGAATAAAAAGATCGGTGAAAATTTGTTGAGATTAGAAAAGTATCGGAAAAATTTGGAAAAAGATAATAATAATTAAATAAATAAATATTGAAGTGAAACGTTTATTTGAAAGTGGTGAACATTATTCGAGAATTATTAAAGTGGTGATTTTATAATTGAAGCAAAGTGGAAAAATTTGTAACGATTGATTGTTGAAAAGTCAAAATTAAAACGAAAGGTAAATTTTGTAATTGTAACACTTTAAATTTTAGACGAGTGAAGCCTGTGTTGACCCGATCATTTTATAAATTGAGAAGCCAAACACTAATAGAGAATTTAATGAGTACCCAAAGACTAACCAATAATACAAATAACAATGACGAAACACCTGTGTCCACGGTGGGCAACGGCAAGGAAGGCAATGATTATGCGAGTTGTCAAAAACTACCTGTAGATCAGTACGGTGGAGATCCGCTGGAATTTGTCGATTTTATGGCAGATTACTATATGTATGCTACGGCCTATGGATGGAGCCAATCGATAATGGTGCAAAGATTACCGCTATACCTAAAAGGAGCAGCCAGAGAAGCGTGGCAACAAATTGATAAAAGAATAGTAGCAAATGACTGGACCAAGTTGAAAGACGCGTTAGCCACGAAATTAATCGGAGGGGATATCAAACGGATAATGCGACAGAAATTCTTTAACCGCGTACAAAAGCCAGAGGAATCGGTAAGTGAGTTTGCTTATCATTTATCAACTCTTGCAGAGAAAGCGTTCGAAGTGAAACCAGAACAGGCCGAGATGGCAAAGCAGGTAAAAGAATTATTGCAGGATCAATTCTTGTCAGGAGTAAAGAAAGAAATTAAAAAGGCTCTATGCTATGTTGATTTTAATGACTTTGATGAATTGATCAAAAAGGCAATGAAAATTGAGCTAAATTTAAAAAGCACCCAGTCAAAATCAGAGTCGTTTGCAGTCATCTCAGGCGCAAGCGAAAGATCAGTAACCCCAATTAGAAACAATCGTTTTCAACAAACAAGTAGTCCATCCCCAAAATTTAGATCCAAATTTGAGTCGAACAAGTCAACAGATATTCAAATAGATGGAAAGGAAGGTCCCATCCAATGTAGTCATTGCCAAAGGATTGGACACCATGTTAACCAATGCTGGTTTAAAAATAGAGTACAGAGAAGCCCAATTCCGATTCAGTGTGATAATTGCCAAAGAATGGGACATGACAGCAATCAATGCTGGTCCAAAAATAATGTACAACGGAGTCCAAGGCACATGTGGCCTGATTGGTTAAAAGGAAATGGTGCGAAAAGTTTCACTAAAGCGAACATTAATGAGCAGAGAACTAATCATAACTTACAATGCTTTAATTGCGGAAGAAAAGGGCATGTGTCACGAAATTGTTTTGCCAGGTCAAGATCAACATCAACATCACCATCACCGCAGAGAGATAAAGTAAATCTACAAGGACAAATTCAATGTCATTCATGCAGAAGTTATGGACACATGGCTAGATCATGTCCAAGAAATATGGATAAATTCCAAAGGCCCATATTAAAGAAATCGATTAGGTTTCAGAGTGACAAACCGCAGATGGATAATGTAGCTTTTATTCAGCCAGATAATTTTAATGAAAGAATTGAAAGCGAAGTGAGAGAAATGGGTCGACGTTTGGATCGATTGATGTCAAAGTTTGAATCAGAAGAGGACTACAATAATCACATGATGTATGAGTCGCAAGAGGAATTGAATGAAAAAGAGTCGAAAAGGAGAGTTATAAAAGATGATTTAGAAAGTGAAAAAGCAACAATGATAATGACCAGAATCGAAAAACTAATTGGAAATAATGAAATAGAGTCGGCTAAAGTGATCAAATCGTTGAGAGAATTAAGTCAAATATCTTTGAGTATGAGAAAGATAAAAAGTGTAATTAGCTTGTGCGTTAACTACTATAATATGAATCCAAAGTATAAAGAAGAAATTAAAGAATTAATGAAAATATTTGGAAAAGCTTTGAGAGAGAAAACTGGGTTAGATTCCATCTTGGTGGAAGTAGTAAACGAGATTGATTAAAGTGTATTATGTTGTCGTTGGGAGGCAAATGATTGTGTAAATGATTTAAAGAATAAATTAAAAGAAAAAAAGGAAGGATGCATGATAGAGTTAAGATTTAATGAGAGATTGTTAGAAAATGACGAATTTTTGGTAGATTGTGGATTTATACCAGGGAGTACAAATGAATTAAAAATGGAAAATGTAATTACTAGTGATGAAATAATGAGTAGTAAAATAATAGACAAAAGGAATTCAAGGGAGATATTAGAGGAATTAAATGATGCGTTATACATTGGAGATGAAGATGAAATCAATGAGAAGTTACAGATTATTGAGAAATTAGAAATGGAGGAAAACGATAAACTAAAAATAGTGAATGCAATACGACCATATTTACATGTGAAAACCAGATATGCCAAGTTATTAAGAAATTTATTGCAAAGATTGGGCAAGGAGCTCAGAAAGGCAAGAGTAGAGTTAAAGCCATTTTTGATAGCATTAGATTATGAGGGATATGGCAAAACGGAATATGTAGACGAGCATTGGTGTGCAAAGGTCCGAAAATTGCGGAAGAGAGCGGCTGAAACGCTGGGAAAAGATGGAATTATTATAGTGATGTACAAAGGTGAAGAACTTGACGATGATGAATACCTATATGATTGTGGGTGTGTACCACAAGAGCTGGATGAAAACGGATATTTGATCCGAGATGGACGAGTGGGATATTTAGTGAACCATATAGTCGTAGTAAAAGGAGTGAGTTTAGAAGTAAATATTGAGTCTAACAAGCCTGGCACAGAGGAACAAGATGAAAAAGTTAAGGGAAATAAAGAAATTGATGAAATCGTTAGTGATAATGAGCAAAAAGATCCTGATAACAAAGATCAGTCCACAGAACCAGACGTACAAGGAGAGCCACTTGTACCTGAAGGCGAAATAAATGGTGAAATCAAAAATAAGAAAGTTAGAACTTTATATGAAATAAAGAAATATTTAGTGAGGCTAGAACAGGACGTCGACGAAACTAAGAAAATGTTGAAACATCTCGTTAAAGCAGTATATCCAATGTTCGACATAGAAGTAGAGGTAGATGATGAACTGAAAGAAATAGTCAAAGAGATGAAGAATAGGCTTCCTGAAGTGATGCAGAAATTTGGCGAAGAGAATACATTTTGCGAGAGATCAGTAATTGAAAATTTGGCAAGAAATGAAATTAATAAGGAAGTTATAATAATAGCTTTAACTTATGTTGTTTTAGAAATTGGAACGCATACGTTCGCAAGGTCAGACAAGTTAGAAAATTTGATAGACATCGCTGCCCGGCTAGTAAACGAATATTTAATGAGCTGGGTAAACGAAAAAGGTGGTTGGAAAACACTGTGTTCATCTCTAACAGAAAAGAAAAATGAGAAGCAAGAAATGAGTCCAATTCAAAGACGAGTAAATGAAAGAGTTAAGCCAGAACTAAGAAAAACTATGATATTTCCATGGGTGATGTTTATGGTGATTACGTTTTGTGCAATAATTACACAGACGTCATCTTTAGTTGCGTACGATTGTTCCCAAACTGAAATGGGAAAAGTTTATTCGGTAGTGGATATGTCGGAATGCCCAGGTGCGTATTCGAGCAGTTTAAAAATAGAAAATGACGTAAAATATTATGTGTATCAGGAGTCTGATCTGCGAAGAACTCAAGTGAGAGAGTGTATTGTCAAACATACAACATTTGTATTTTATTGTGGTAAATGGAGCCATACGTCACTCATAAAAATGCATGCGATACCTAGGCCAGTCGAGGTGCTTCCAGAAAACTGTCTAGCAGCATTTCAAACAGGAGAATTAAAAATAAGTCCAGAAATTCGTTTAAAGGCAAAATTGAACCATAGAATACGAGAAACAATAATTGTAAAGGGAGTTATGAAAGCAAATGGCGACTGTGAAGGTGAACCATATAAAATGAACGGTAAAATTATTCAGCAAACAGTGGTGCTAGAAGAGTATCTCACGGATTTGAGAGAGTTCAAAGGAGCTTTCGATGATGATACGGGAAAATTACAAACTCATCCATTCTGTAATATGAAACAAACACATTGTCAAACAGGGGAATCGATTCTTGTTTATAATGTAGAAACAAATAAGTGTAATTTAGCGCACTTAAAAACTATGAACTTTAAAGAGCTAGTAGGAGAACAGTTTAGAGATAAACCAGATAATTTCAATATGAATTATAGACCAAATAATACCATTAAATCAACCCCAGTATGGACAAAGCAAATGGGAACAGTTTTAATGTCTACGTTACCAGCAGATGGAATGCGATTAGCGGCGTATTTACCTGTAGGCAGATTAGGCATTTGCCTAGGGCCTCGGATTTATAAGGGCCTCCAAAATCCAAAAAAAAAATTATAATTTTTAAAAAAAAAAAAAAAATCAAAGTCGTAGCATTTCAGATTTTAAACTTTAACAGTTTTAAAATTTTCAGAGTTAAAACCTTTTGGGGCCTCAATTTCTATAAGTAAAAGAATTTGGAAAACCCGAGCGAATTGAGAAATCCAATTTCGGGAAGGCAATTAATTTAGCCGGAGAAATCCAATTTTGGGAAGGCAATTAATTTAGCCTGATAAAAAGTAAAAAGCGCCGTCAAAGAAAATGAACAAATTTCCTTCAATTAAATTAGACCTCCAAGAGGAAGCCCGGGGGGAAATAAAACGAAAAATAATTGGCAAAAATAAAGTCAATTACCAAGCGAGTATAAAAGCAACTGGCAAGAAAACAAAATGCCAGTTGGTCGAAGAAAAGAAAATAGAAGTTTGACGAGAGCGGAAAAGGAAATATTAAAGTTAGTAGAAATTAAACCATTTAAAAAGATCGAACGTACCAGAAAGGGATATCTCCCGTTGGAAGATCTACCCCTGCGTGAGATTTGTTGGCAAATTGAAAAGTGCAGACAAAACCTGATTGTATCAAGTGTGAGTAAACTAATACACGTGTAAAAGTGTAACTGCATCAGTGTCAATAAAGATTTTGTGTTTGGTTATTTATTTATTTATTTATTTGGAAAAGAACACAAAGAAGTCAGACGGTAGTACCGACTTGCATTAAAAACCAAACAAAATTATGAATATTTTTGTGTTGGGCAGCTGCCAGGGCTGCATTATGACCCTAGTCACGCCACTAAGTCTACAGCACAATACAAACACAAATAATTATTTGAGAAGATATTGTTTATATTTTATTATTTTAACGTAATGATTTTACTCATTAATAATTATGTAGTGTTTGTGCAAAAAAAAATTGAATTTTTTTTAATTTTAGAAAAATGTTAAATATTTGACTCATAAAAATTCCCTATATTTTTAATCTTGTTATTACTATTAAAAATAATTTTGAAAAACCTAATAACCACTGTCTTATTAGGAGTTGAAAATGAAAATCTCAATTTTATTTTGTTTTATATTAATGTTAAATTGATTTTTATTTGGTAGAAAGTGTTGTTAGTTTTTCTTGTATTTTGGAATTTTGAATTTGAAATTTAGTATGTAAAAAGATTGATGAAACAATTGACTTATTATAATATTATAATAACGATATTTAAAAATATATAATACTAAAATAATCAACATTATTAATAATCAAAATATTATCTGTAAGAAATATAATTAAAAACTGTTAATAAATTAATAAAGGATGAACAAGTATGCAAACATTGCAGTATTCCATTGTTGTTGAATTAGCAGGATAAAACAATATTACTGATCTAGCTTTATTGCATACTTTCCATGGTACACTGGAAATCACATCAATTGCATAATAGCTTGGTCACAGAAATCTGAAAACACGTAAACATATCGTATGAAAATCATAATCACCTCTTTTGACTAAAAAATTAGTCAATACATAGAAGTCAATACATAGTGTGTTATACCCAAATTACTGTCAAAACACTAATCACAATAAAACCTGTCATAAAATTATGCAAAGATATTATGGCAAATCATATAATTCTGCTGATAAAAAAATATTGATAATAGCATTATTTATGAGCTAGCCAATTTTCTAGAGCCGAGCACATGGAAAATTGAAGATATTGTAGTTCCGTGGATAGAGGCCGAAAAGAAATTTGATAAATTTCGAAAAGTTTTTAATTTTGATATCGATAAGAATGATTTCCGTGATTAAGTAGAAAGTATAATAAACAATGGCTATCAGCAAATTAGTAAAATTGCAGAAAACATTCAAAAAGCGAAAAATATGGTTAATACGGTTGCCGTTAGCAGTGCTGAAGCAGAACGAGGATTTTCATTGATGAACATCATAATTGCTGATATAAGAGCCAGATTAACAGTGCAGACAGTATCAAATTTGATGACATTAAACTTAGTTGGTCGTCCATTAGAAACTTGGAACGCAGTTCCCTATGTAAAAACTTGGTTGAGGAACCATAACTCGGCAGATGATACCAGGGTTAAAAAATCTAAACCGAAAGAATATACTGAAAATCAATTAGCTATTTGGAAATATTTTAAATAATATAATTACTTTATAACAATAATATTTACTAAAATATGCAATTTCACAATTTTTTTGTTATGTTCAGTATTTTTATGTAAATTTTGTATCTCTTGAAATGAATAAATAAAATAAAAGTGATTTTTACCTCGTGGAATTATTTTTGTATTCTCTTTTATCCTATTACATTATTGTTGCAAAGAATATGAACGATAGTTAAATATTCTTGACTTAGTCTGCTACTCTGACAAACCATAATATTTTGATGGAAATATTAATATTAAAAAAAGAAAATAATTTGTAAGAAAATATCACTGCGAACCGGTTGATAAATTTTGAGTAAGCTTCCCTGCATATATTATATGATGCACAAGTATTTTTTATCGTAAATTTGAATTTTTTATCAATCAACGGTACAATATTTTATTATTATTATTATTTTAGAGAATTTATGGTATGAAGTCACTGACACCGACAACTATAGTCAAGATCTGCCAATTATCATTAGTGCCAATAAAGAAGATGTATTATGAAAATGTTGAAAACGGATAAAATGTTAAATAAGTCCACTTTAGAGTCAAAATGTGTTTTTAAAATATGTTAAAGTTTTAAAATACCGTAACGTAATTTCATTTATTTTTACCTACCACTTCCTTGATTTCAATTGATTAGAATTTAGTTATGTGAAATATATAAACAGTAATTATTTGTCATTTAAACTTTTAATTTAACTTATGAGTGAATAATTTATTCTCTATCTATTATTTTCTTTAATTGAAGGGATGCAGTTTATATAAATTTTGTATTGCCGAAAGTCATGAAGATGTTGAGAACTGTAAATCAGTTACATCGTCATATTTCAAGATAAATGACTCTACCTTATCGGGTTACGTATGTTCGGAATGTCTCATTATAACACCAGGTTGGCAGTTAATGTTTGTACAACAACACGGACACCATCTTAGAAGATTCAAAGAAACGAAGAGCAGTATGATCATTAATTAATTAATTAAAGTAATCTTTCTACTATTAACATTTATTAATTTTTATAGTACAATCGAAAATGAATACATCATTTAAAGATTAAAGAATATGTTACAAGTTATGTTATTTAAGTTGTTTAATATTAATTATAAATATAGTTATACAAAACTCTGCCACTACAAAACGAAAGTCAATATTTTACGGAAATGGAGACTCTAACATACAATTGTGTACACGTCGGGAGTCTGACTTAAATGGTTCTCGTGTTTAATTGACAAGCGATGTATCTACAATTAATTCTCCTGACATTGTTTTTTCAGATTGTCTCATCAAAGAAATAGAATATCATATTCAACGAATGGGGACAGTAAAAATACAATTTGGAATTTGTGCTGAATTTATCAAAGAGGATGGTGAAATTAAAAAATGGTGTTTGTCAAAAAAAGCAATTAAAATGTCATCTTCATTTATTAATGATGGAATTAAAAAATTAAAAGAAAAGTTGGAGAAATACACTCAACAAAGTAGTAGGTGGAGAATTCAAAAATATTAGAAGTTACTATGATTTTAACTAAATTATCAGACATAATACACGTATCTGGTAATTTTTTTTTACATAATATAAAATATGCATTATTATTTTTTACAGGATCACGTTACATTAAAACGCCAACTTACCTGAAAAAGTGTCAGGCTTTAGTCAATGTACGTGTTAGGGATAGGCCTGGAGCCTTAAATTCAAAAGAATAAAAATTACTATATTTGGAAATAGTGTAAATAAAAATAGTAAATAATTACTTAAAATAAAATATAGGTTTAATCAAATACTATAAATAGAAATATGTTATATATAGTAATATTTAATCATACTGATACTATAAATAGTAATTATAATATTACAAATAATATATTAAATAAATATTATTTATTATAAATACTGGTTCAAAACGAGCATCATTATGCTTTATAATCAGGGCTATCAAGTATAAATAGTGCCAGTTTATCCTGTACATAAGAAGCATAATTTATTTAACATCGGGCAAATTTTCAAAATGTAGCATACAAAACTAATTGGTTAAAATAGATAAAAATATGAAATAAACAATAAATTTTGTTCAATATTTACCGGCGGCCCATTATTACATTTTTTTTATTATATCGTATTTTAAAAAGTTTTTATTATATTTTCAAAATATTAAAGCATGCGGGCCGCCAATTGATGACCCACGGGCCGCCGGTTGGCCACTCCTGAATTAAAGGCTCATCAAAATACAATTAAAACTAAATTTAAACATGATTATTACTGATAATTATAAATTTATCAAAACTC
This sequence comes from Schmidtea polychroa, assembly GCA_959609185.1. Taxonomy (NCBI): domain Eukaryota; kingdom Metazoa; phylum Platyhelminthes; order Tricladida; family Dugesiidae; genus Schmidtea; species Schmidtea polychroa. The sequence continues at coordinate 39,141 of CAUHTR010001011.1, read as the reverse complement.
TCCATATGTCAGACAAAAGTATAGTCTACATAGCTGAAAATTGTTGTATAAGTAATAAGAAAAACAAAACTGTGGTCATTAAAAGTTTCTTCAAATCAGAAACTCATTTATTTATTAAAAATGATAATTATCCATTTCTAATTCCGATTGAAATGCATTTTATTAAATTAATCAATGATAATAAAATTTGCCCGAAAATTTTCGATTATTTTCAAGATGATTTGGAATTCTCTGTTGTAATGGAACATTTGAATGGGGAATGGATTGAATTACATGAATACATTTCGACAAAAATACGACTTGAAAAATGCATCAAAAAAATCATAAAAAATTTAATAATTGCAATTGAAAATTTAACAAAAAAAAGGCATTTATCACCTGGATATTAAACCACAAAATATCATGTTTAATAATTAAAGATTCTTGATTATGAAGATGCATTTTATGATGTTGAGAATAAATATCCGAAATGTAATTATTATGCCGGAACGATTGGGTTTTGCAGTCCGGAAGTTTTATTACAGATCAAATATGACGTGAAGAAAAGTATTGTATTTATGTTAGGTTGTCTTATTTACAATTGCATGGAAGGACAAATAGCGTTCGAAGTCAATACATTCAAAATACCAAATTTAGTAGATGTTCAGCAACAGTAAAAGATTTAATTCAAAAATGTTGTTATTTTAATGCAAATGAAAGAATAAATTTACATGACATACGCAATAATATTTGGTTGCAATAATATTTTTTAAAACATGAAATAAAATAAATAATTAAAAAAATTTAATTAACGAAATTCAAATCATGCATAAAAAATGAAAAATTCGAGTATTTTATTTTAAAATTTTATTTCTTTTTTTAAATTTTGATTCATTTCTAATAAAGAAAAATTTTTTATTTGAGAAGATATTGTTTATATTTTATTATTTTAACGTAATGATTTTACTCATTAATAATTATGTAGTGTTTGTGCAAAAAAAAATTGAATTTTTTTTAATTTTAGAAAAATGTTAAATTCAAAAATTCAAAAAAAAAAAATTCTCTATATTTTTAATCTTGTTAAATTTAATTTAAATTTCCATTTTAATTAATTAACTTCAAAATTTTTCTGTTCAAAATTTCTTCTTTTTTCACAATTTTAAATAAAAACTAAATTTATAAAAATGTCGCTTTTTATCACGATTTAATTAATTTATTTTTATTAATTTATATTTATATTATTTTTTTATATTATCGAAAACTTTATAATAGCATTTACTTTTTTATATGCCCCAAATGCAAAACTTCAGAAAAGATAAAATATAAAAAATTTTTTATTAAGCATCATAGTCACTTAGAGCAATTTTCGATTACAAAAAATGCGTTATTTAAAAAAAGAAATAAATATAAAAAGTAACAAAAAAAATATCACAAAAAATAATAATAAAAGACATGCTGATATAATTAAAAATAATATTCCAAATAAATTATCGTGACCAGAAGTGATAGTCATCAGCAATGATGAACGTGTAGCTTCAACCTCTAATCCGATAGAACCTCTTGTAGAATCAGACTTGAATGGCTCTAGGAAAACTTTGAAATTTAATATATCAAAAGAGAATTTAATTAAAATATCCCTCACTGCTAAAATAGAAGAAATGCTAATAACTGAAATAGAAAAGATAAGGAGTGTAAAAATTCAGTTTGCGAATTTAATAAAAGTGGATAGATGGGGAGATCCGGTATACTTACTTTTCAAATAATGCACAAGTTTTTTCAGATAATTTTCCGATTGAGGTAAGCAAATTAAATGAAAAGATCGAACAATTCACGTATTAAGGAAGCGGGTGGCGTGTAATTAATATACCGGAAATAGATTTTATTTTAACCAAATTCGCACCCGTTAGTAGATTATCCGGACATAGTTATTCAAGAACCACATTAGCGTTAAATTTTAAACAATAATGATTTTAATCATAACTAATGACCATAAGTGTTTCTTATATAGCATTCTTGCACCTGTGAAAAGAGAAGAAATAGGTCGTCATCCTCAGGAATTGCAAAATACCCAAATATTTTAAATATTTTAAATTACGACGAAGTCGCGGATTGTCCGATGAGACTTTGCAACATTCCTAAATTTGAGAGAAAAAATCCAGATTTAAATCTATCAATAAATGTGCTTTCATATAATCCTGCCAGTCAAAGCATCAACACCGAGCGGAGAATCGGTCAAACGTAACTCTGATCATTAATTGTAAGGTGGTGAGAAAGGATTGTGAATTTTGTTATTTCAATATACGTTGGGTCGTTATTGTTTTGATTTAAAGGACACGAGGAGTCAGAGGGAACCGACTTAAATTAACCACAAACCCAACATATATTTTGGTGAGCCCGACGTGATAGTAAGTCGGCGGAGAATTATTGAAAGTTAGTAAAAAAATGATAAAAAAAATAGTACCGACGTGATTGAAAGTCGGAGGAAAATTATCGAAAGTAGTGGAAAAATATTTAGGAAAATAATACTGACGTAATCGAAAGTCGTCAGAGAATTATTGAACGTTATTGCAAAAATATTTGGAAAAAGAGTACAGACGTGATTGAAAGTCGGCTAAGAATTATTGAAAGTAGTGGAAAATTTTTGGAAAATAGAGCTGACGAGATAGATATTAAGAAGTTGATTTATTACGAGAAGATTTAAAAGAAGTTGAAAAGTAATTTTAAATTATTGTTTAACGTTTGAAGTTTAGCTCAAAGTGAACCGATACAACCTCATAAGTCAGAAACAAGTCCAAATGACAAGTGATAATGCTGTTATGCCTCTCAATAGAGAGATGATTGATTTCGCAAGTTGCCAGAAATTACCCGTCAAACAATATGGAGGAGACCATGTTGAATTCGCAGATTTCATGGGAGATTATTATATATATGTCTCAGCATACGGATGGACACAAGCCATTATGGTTCAGAGATTCCCACTCTATCTGAAGGGTGCGGCAAGAGAAGCCTGGCACCAAGTCGACAAACGTAACGTTGGCAATGATTGGACCAAATTGAAGGATGTAATGACACTGAAACTGGTTGGTGGAGATATCAAAAGAATTATGCGACAGAAATTCTATAATCGAGTTCAAAGTCCAGATGAATCGGTCAGTGAGTTTGCTTATCATCTGACAACTTTAGCAGATAAAGCCTTTGAAGTCAAACCAGATTAAGCAGATATGGCCAAGCAGGTTAAAGAGCTGTTAGAAGATCAGTTTATAACCGGAGTCCACTCCGAAATCAAAAAGGCCCTATGTTATGTGGATTTTTCTAATTTCGATGAGCTCGTGAAGAAAGCCATGAAGATCGAGCTGAATTTAAAAAGTGCGAAAAGATCAGATGCTTTTGGAGTTAATGTGGAGAGACGTGAGCGGTCAATTACTCCTATGAGAGCACCATGAGATGAAAAGAAAATAAATCAAATCAGTAGTCCAATTTTGAGACCAAATAATAGATATCAAGCCAGTAGATCAGCCATGAATGTACAATCAAATGGACAGGTAAATAATCCTCAGTGCGAACATTGCAAAAAGTCCGGACACTATTCAAATCAATGTTGGTTCAAATATGGGAAAAATTCCAGCCCTAACAAGAGATCTACAGATAACAAAAGGATCAGCAGTGATGTCGAATGCTATCGATGTGGAAAGGAAGGACATATTAGCAGAAACGGTTTCACCAGATCAAGATCATCGTCAACGTCATCTTCACCACAAAGGAACAAAGTGAATACCAATGAACAAATACAATGCCATTCGTGCAAGGGATACGGTCATATGGCTCGATCGTCTGACTTTATCCGACAAGATATTTTGACCCACCATGGGTATTGGTCATAAAGGTACTGGTCGTAAGGATACTGGTGTGTTTTAATGATTTTATTTAGGCAAATCTTTGGTTATTATTTGGCACTAAATTTTTTAGAGTTGATGTTAGCGGGATTTTACTAACATTATTACTAACATATTGTAAAGTACTCGTCATACCTGAAGAATATGAAAGATTATTATTAATGTAATGTCGAATATTAATGTAAGACTTGAATTAATTACTTATTGTTAATATAGTATTATTTACAGTGGGAATTGATAAGAAATGATATTGAAAAACTAAAGTATACCACAAATAATAGTTGCCTAATAGTCAGGCAGAATTTAATTTATCAAGCACGTGACGATAAAATGTTAGATAACGTAAGTTAATTGCACTTTTTTTAAAACAATACAAATTTTAGTAATGAGAGTTGACGCCGCATCAGAGTCACTAAGCAAAGAAATACGTCCAATTTACAAGATGTATTCCATGAAATCATGATCAAATGGCCCGATGGAGATAATAATTTTGAGATAGATTACAGACTAAATCCAGAAGAGTGAGAAATTATTAAAGAGTAAATTAAATATAATATGGTTGGGTGGGTCCTCTTTATCCCTTAATTAATATGTATTTACAAGCTGTAAATATATACAGGGTGGCACAGATAAAGTGAAGCACAAGTTTAACTACTTTATTTTTTCTTGCCTAATGATATAGCTTGCGCAATTATATAAATTTTTAATATTTGAGTTTGTTTTAATATTTTAATATTTAATTATAATATGAGCGGTTCCTTAAATTTAAGTTAATGGCATTGGAATTCAAACGACAAAGAATTTTAAATTTATTTTTGGAGGGAAAGCATCAATCGGAAATTTTAAAGTTAACGAAAGCAGAGGGCATTTGCCGTTCGTTGGTATACAGAACCTTAAAAAGGTACAAAGATTCCGGCACAGTTGTACCACCAAAGAAACCTGGTCGAAGCCGGACCGTTCGTACTCCCAGGCTAGTTAAAGTTATCCGTGAACGGATTCGCCGGAAACCAGCCCAGTCGGCCAGAAAGATGGCAAAGAGTCTTGGAATATCGCGAATATCTGTATCTCGTGTTCTTAAAGAAGACCTTGGACTTACACCTTACAAGAAACGGCGTGTTCATGGTTTATCCGACACAAATAAAAAGAAACGAGTCACAAGATGTAAGGACTTATTATCTCGGCACGCTGAATCAGTAATCCTGTTTACTGATGAAAAACTCTTCGTCCTCCAACAGTCACACAATACTCAAAATGATCGAGTGTACTCGCCATCAATTACCGATATCCCTAGTCATTGCCGCACGGTCCAGCGTTTCCAAGGAAGTCCTTCTGTGATGGTTTACGGAGGTATTTCCAAAAAGGGTCGTTTGCCTCTGAAATTCATAGAAAAGGGTGTCAAAATTAATTCTAAATATTATTTAGAAGAAGTATTACAACGTCATGTGATGGCGAATGCCTTTAAATTGTTTGGAAATGATCCATGGGTATTGCAGCAGGATTCTGCGCCCGCACATGCCGCTAAAATAGTTCAGAACTGGTGCAAGTCAAATTTGCCTGATTTCATTAGCAAGGAACAATGGCCTTCATCATCTCCGGATGTAAATCCTTTGGACTTTTGTATGTGGGCCTTAATGGAACAGCGTCTAAATAATCTAAAACCAATGAGTTTGGATAAATTTAAGTGCTTACTTCAGAAAATTTGGATTGAAATACCTGAAGAGCAGGTGCGTGCCGCATGTGAAGCATTCCCACGCAGATTGATGGCCATTGTCAAAGCCAAGGGTGGCCACATTGAAATTTAATTAATAAATGTGAAATAGATGGAGACTTCATTTTAAATCTTTTAAGATTTTTCAAATGTATTTTAAAAAATCATGTTAAAATGAGTTTTTTCTTTGCTTCACTTTTTCTGTGCCACCCTGTATATTGTTGTTAGTGAAAACATTAATTAATTTGATTATAGTTCCAATGATGAGTCATATGTCTTTGTTTCTTAAAATGTCTTTGTTGCGTAATATGTATTTATTATTTAATAGGTCCTTGTTTAAATTTATGATGCATGTCCCTTTGTTACATAACATGCCTTTGTTTCGTAATGTCTTTGTTGTGTAATATATTAGAATGACTTTGTTACATAATATGACTTTGTTTCGCAGTATATATATTTGTTCCCGGGTCCACACAATACCTTACTAATGTTAGTTAATATCATTTATTTAAATTATATTTTTTAAAGTTCATTTTCTTAACAACTTATTATTTTCTTAAAAACTTGTAAATTTCTAAAAAAAATGTTGAAAATGCAAAATAAAAATGATGAAAATGTGAATAATTAATTATTATGATAATGCTTAAAACAAACCTGAAAATATTATGCAAATGATAAAATGTTAATTATTATGAAAATGTTTAAAAATAAAAGTTTTTAAGAAAATAATAGAAATAATTGACCAAAGTAGTTTAAAACTATATCTCTCTTTATATAATAATAACATTCTCTGCAGTGCCGTAGCCACGGGGGGCATGGGTGGGCAGTGCCACCCCGTTGACTGACTTTGCCCCCCCCCGTTATTTTCACCAAATAAATACGAAAATAACTTCAATTCAGCAATGGAAAATATGTATATAATTTATAATTATATTTAATCATACAATTCGTACAAGTGATATTTATATTTAAATATAAATGACATAATTTAATTCATTATATTTAATTATAAAATACGTAAATTAATTCCTTATATTTAATTATAAAATATGTTACTATTACTTAATAATTAAATATATTAAATATAATTAAATATATTGCATTAAATTCAGTATTTAATAATTAAATATAATTAATTAAATTACGTAATTTATAATTAAATATAAGTATTAATTAAATTGAATAATTATCTGAATAAAATACTTATTGTAACTATGATCATTGTTTAAATTCGCCGACGTAAACTTCCACTTATTTAAATTCGCCGTCACTTATTTAACTCCTGGCGTCAATCCTAAGGTATGTCCATTTCAGACTAGTCATGCTGCTCAGCAGCTGTGATTCTTTTATTTCATATCATTTAATTATTAATATATCTGAATTCATCAAACATCATTGAAATCATTTAAAAAAACAACTATTTTTTCCTTCATAGTTATATTATTTTCTCTGTTTAGGTATCAATTATGGACATACGAAAATTCTTCGTCACAAAGTTATCCACTTGTGCGAATAAAAGCCCGATGACTACAGCTGTCACCAATATCCCAACAACACCTAAAAGTAGTATTGGAGAAAAGACACTCATTTGTAATCAGATAAACTCAGCAGATGACACCTCTCATGAAATTCTGTCATCATCTGACACCGATCCATCATCCTCACAACCAATTTCTTCTTCATTTGAACCAGTTCTATCATCATCTCAGCCAGTTTCATTGTCATCTCAGTCAGAACGACCTCTAGATCTCGGAGTTGATAAGCCTATGCAGCCAAAATTGTTCCCTTCAGCATACCCTAAAACAATGTTTGGTCAAGTTGAACGTCGCTTCAACCCAGCATGGTTCAACAATCACGATTGGCTGGAATATAGTAAAATCCGAGATGCGGCATTTTGCTTTCCGTGTTACAAGTTCTCGCATCTTGGATGTATATCGACACACCAGGCGGAATCAGAAGCTGCTTTTACTCACAAAGGCTATCGGAACTGGAAGCGAGGCTTAGTAAAGCATGAAAAGTCGAAGGCTCATGGAACCGCCATGGCACTCTGGAAAGATTTACAACATCGACAACTAATGGGACAGGAAGTTAGTACTAAGGTGAATGATGAGCAGTGCGAGAGGAACCGCTACTATGTTCGATCAATGATGGACATAATTTTCTTCCTAACAGCGAATGAATTACCTCTACGAGGTACTCAAGATTCGGCAGGGCTTCAAAAGTTAGGCAGTGTGCTTGATGATACTTCAGAGCCAACTGAGCCATGTGGTCTATTTGTTAAACTCTTTCAATACACTTTGCAGAAGGATCCCTACTTAGCAAGTGTATATAGTACCATTCCACAAAATGCCTCTTACACGTCAGCCCAATTTCAAAATGAAATTATTCACCACTTGGCTGATCTAGTTAAAGAAAGAATTGTAACAGAACTGGATGACAATTGGTTCACTATTATGTGTGATGGCACAAAGGATGTAAACGGAATTGAAAATATCTCAATTGTTTTACGATTTGTCGATCTCAAGGGAAAAGTTCGTGAACGTTTGTTATGTATTGCAGACACATCTAAGCTGGATGCAGAGAGTTTGACACACTTATTGATCAATCATCTCCAGAAGAACAAGATTCGTCTTGATAGGATATTGGCTCAGTGTTATGACGGAGCCAGTGTCAATTCCGGACACAAAGGTGGAATCCAATCTCTTCTGCAACAGCGGCTTCAGCGCAGAGTGCCTTATATTCACTGTTTTAACCATCAGCTGCATCTCGTGGTCCAGTATGCTGTTTCCTCAAACGAAACAGTGGCGCTGTACTTTAGTATCTGCCAACAGCTGTATGTATTCTTCCGTCGTCCCATTATCCAAGCCAAGTATAATGGAGAATCACTAAAACGTGTATTGGAACAACGCTGGGAAGGTCATCTTTCAGCTGCTGTCACTGTGGGAAAGTTCCTCCAAGATATTCTCAAAGTTCTCGAAGATTGTGAAAAAGGTGTTGGAGAGATAGCAGTTATTGCCTCAGGAATCCTCAAAAGATTGGCGGACCCACAATTCCTCCTTCTTTCAAAATGTATGCCAGTGTTATTAAACAAATTGAATGTTCCCAACAAACTCCTGCAATCCAAATCAATAACATTTCTAGAAGCTGCTGACTGTGTAAATACAACAAAGGAGATGATTCAAGCAATGAACAACGAGGAGACCTTTGAGGTCTATTGGTGCTGTGTAGAGAAGGAGACTGTTGCCTCTGTTGAGTCTGGCCATCCTCGCTCTAAAAGACAGCGCTTGATAAGCTCTCGATTGATAGACAATGAGTATGATCTTTCTCGACTTTCCACAGATAATTCCATAATGCAGTCTTACCCAAATACGGAACGCACACGAGCATGGCAGACATATCAGAATCTTTTAAATGGGTTTTTACATGAACTGAACAATCGTTTTGGGGAGTTGCAATGCGACATTGCAAAATCTGTGGAAGCCACTCACCCTGCATCAAAAAACTTTCTTGAGAAAGCTGCTCTCCAGCCACTTGCCGACTTGGTAGGTTTGGTTCTTGATGATGTGGAATTACAACTTGCTAAGAAATTCTTCTCCCAAGAGACTGGCCGAGCAGAAGATCCTCGTTCCATCCAAACTTCACCTGTTTCAGAAGCAATGCCAACCATTCGCCAGATTATTGGATTGGCTCGAACAATTGGTGTATCAACTGCTGTTTGTGAGTCTTCTTTTAGCACCCTGAATAGGGTTCTAACACCACAAAGGCGCTCTATGCTTCATCAGAGACAATCTGATTTGATTCTCATTTCCTACGAGAACGCATTGGCTAGAAGTGTTAAGGAGGATGGTAGTCTGATATGTCGCTTCTGGGAGAGTGGATCAAGAAGACTTCAACTGTTTTGATTTATATTGTATTGTGCCTTTGTTAACTTTTTATTTACTGTAGTGTGCAATCAAGTATTCAACAGTTGCCGAATAAAACTCGTGTTTTAATCTCAATTTTTTATGAATCGAAATAAGGGAAAATTTGTTCTAAAACTACAAGATCATATTGCCCCTCCGCAAAATTGATCTGCCCACCCGCAGACAAATTCCTAGCTACGGCACTGATTCTCTGTTATTTGCAGTCAGCATGAATCTACAATATGTAGGCCTGAGGACTGAGATATTCACACCGATTCACAATTTTTAATTTTTCCTGTCAAAATAATACCTGGTAGTTCAGTGGAATAGTCAGTAAAATAAAATAAAGATGAAAATAAAACAGATAAAATAAGAAATAGGAATAACTAAATAAGTATAAATAAAAATAAACCAATAACTAACAATGAAATAGGAAACAAATAAAATTATAATAAAGAGAAATTAAAAGGAAAAAATAAATAAACCAAATAAACTAATTCAAAAAGAAAAGGAAAAAAGAAAAATAAATAGACCATTTAATTAAAAATAAGTAGCCAAGGCAAAACATAAAAACAAAAATTTCAAAACATAAAAATTAAATAATTAGAAAATAAATTATGCGCAACCAATCACATCCAATGAATTATAAATTAAAAAATAAATGAATAAAACCACACTAGGTTAAATTTAATTGGGCCAGATGACCGACCCGAAAACTATATATACAACCGACTAAAATGACTATTCCACTGTCATTTTCCTAATCACCACTAAATGGATACTAAAATGCTACTAAATTGATATCTGTCAAAATGTCTTGTTTAAATTGCATTCATAGTAGAAAATGTAGTTTCGTAGTGGTAAGCAGAACCAAAAAAGTTGTTAAATATGATGCACATCTCCATAAACAAGGATATTTTTCTTTACAAAGTAAATTCCAATTACTAAAGATTCTTTATCGTTATATTTTTCATAAGTGCTACAAATAAAATATTTGATTTTTTTGGATTAGTGAGATTTTTTGGATAATTTTATAATGTGGATTGTTTCAATATTTTTTACATGAAATGATACCTACTACCTCTATTGGTAACTTTCATCGTAATTGAACGGTATTAAGTTACCCTGATGAGGCAATGAATGATGACACTTTCTGTATTGCCGAAAGTAGCAGATTTAAGCGGAATATCACTTTTAAACCATAAAACCGTCACATTCTGGTTTGGACCATGTAAGTTTATATAAATTAGAGAGAGACGACCAACTTCGAGATTTTACCGAGTGGTGTACTAGACGGGTATCAGAGATGCACGTATCAGAAAGGCGGGCGACTAGAAATATCTACACGGTCGACGCTTTGACCACCATTGATTTATGCAACCTGATATTGGTTAGCTCATTTCAAAAAAAATCGAATTATTTTTTATTTAAATCTCAATTTTTATTGTCGATTCAATATTAGTTATTATTAAATTTATTTCCTAATTTTTATATTTAATTTAATTTTTAGTAATCGTGTTAGATTTATATTTATTTCGTGCTATACTTCTTGCATTTGTCATCTATTTTGATATATTTTTATGTTTCTCGATTTTTTTTTATTTTCGAGTTTATTTGGTGTTCTGATTTGAAATTAATTTAAGGTTATGTTTGTATATTGTATTCGCGCATCTTTGACAAAATTCAACGCTTAAGTTAAAATCAGTTTTTTCCCAACATTAGGAAGAAAACAAAACAACCGAGTTTGACAGGTGAAAAAGCGTCTTGTCAGTCTGAGGATAAACATTACAATTAATGGTGCTTCATTTAGAGATTGGAATTTGCAGAGAATCACAAATATAGTTTTTCAGAGTTAAATCATGAAACCACCATATGAAAAGGAAAATGAACTTGACTAAATTTGACAATGTATTCGATTTTTACAGAACAGATTAATTATTGAATAGTTTGAGGTGAATCAAACTATTGTTAATTGAACTGCATATTTGAATAAGTGAATACTTGAATAAAACTGTATTGATAATAATTGAATTGAACAATTAAATTTTATAAAAGCCGTTGTGATGATTCTCACTGTCCTGATATAAGGGAATGTTTAAATCAAATTCTAATTGAATATCGGTCGACATTGATTTCAATAGTTCATATATTTTCAATGTATTTATTAGTTAGTTTTTGAAATATTTTTTACTGTTGGATAACGAGAACAAATCCATAGAAATTTTATTCCTATCTAAATATTACAGGAAAGTAGATAAACAATGACTGATTCAACCCCGAATAATTCGAGTACAACAAAATCAATCAACATAAGATACACTATCACTTGCGAACATATAACAAATAAAATATCCTTCATGAATATATCTTGACTACCATTTTTTTTATAATATTGGTTTAGTTAGTAATTCATTTTATTTTGTAATTTAAAAAATAACTTATTTTAAACTATCATTATAAGCCCGACAATGTTTTGAAAATTTTATTGATATATAAGGTGTATATATAAGGTTATATATAAGGATATATAAGGTTTGTTCTTGATTCAGTAATTTAAACTTATACACGCAACCACATTAAATATAACATATTTATATTTATTTTTATTTATCTATCTATTTATTCAATTATTGGAGTCATTGTGTTGAGATCTGCAATCCCCGTTTTCGATCTAATATATATTTTATATATATATATATATATATATATATATATATATATATATATATATATATATATATATATATATATATATATATATATATATATATATATATATATATATATATATATATTAGGGATAGGCCTGGAGCCTTGATGATAAAATAAATAAAATTACCAAAATAAGAATTACTGTAAATAAAAACAATTACCTAAAATAAAGGTTAAACATATTTAATTACTATAAATAATAAATAATCTATAATTAGTAACAACTAGTGTTACTAATACTAAATATAGTAATTATAAAATTACTATTGATATAATAAATAATTAAAATATAATATAACAAATAAAATATCCTTCAAAACGAGAACCAAGGGGAAGAGAAATTTTGGAAAGAATTAACTCGAAAAATTATCTAATTGTTAGTGCAAAGAAACGTGATTAGAAATCACTGAGAGATTAGTAATTAATACGAGGAATTTAACACAAGCCTCGATTGTTTAAATTAAATTTGAATAATTGAATACGAGTTGCGATAAATCAAATCTCACACGAAGAAATTCCAACTCAGATTTCGAATTGATTTCAACCGTGCAAATTCAGTATAAATTGATAACAAGTGCAGAGAAAAACAGAGAGACAAGAACTTAAATTTGGTCAAAGCAGAAAATTTCAATTGGTCTTCAAAGAAGAATAGTTTCACATCATTGTTGTTGTTAAACAAGGTAAAATTATTGTTTTGAGGGATGAATTATTATCCCGTGAAAAGTAAATTAAGTGAACATAAAGTATTGATCTCGTACTTTAGTGTTCCCTGGGAGCCCCAAAATCATTCCCTCTTGCTTGCCCAACTCTTTTAGTTACTTTGTGATCGTTGTGCTACACAGGAGCCATCGATCTCTTGCAGGCTGGTGTAAACAGCAGGGATTAATAAATCCGGTATCTTATATCTTTGTACAATAATTGTAAATTATTTTGTAAATTATCAAATACAGTTTTATAAAAAGAGAAAAGAGTTTGTTCTTAATTCAGTAATCTAATCTTATACGCGCAACCAAATTAAATATAACATATTTATATTTATTTTTATTTATCTATCTATTTATTCAATTATTGGAGTTACTGTGTTGAGATCTGCAATCCCCGTTTTTCGATGTTAACAATATATATATATTTCACTTTAATGTAATAGATCTCGATATAATATACAAACAAAAGGTAAAAAATTATATATTTAAATATGGCTAAATATATGCTATATCGATATTTAAAAATATATAACACTAAAACACACAACATTATTAATAATCAAAATACTATCTGTAAGAATTATAATAAAAAACCGGTTGTTTCGACCATTCAGTATGGGAATGACTTCTCCTCAGACTGGCGGAGACAATTTCGGCATTGAGTCTGTGAGTGCGTTATTATTAAAAATTGTTTTCGTCTTGGTGTGCGCACACAGATGCGTGGAAACGGTATGTTTGTTTTATATTAATTTTAAATTGATTTTTATTTGGTATAAAGTGTTGTTAGTTTTTCTTGTCTTTTGGAATTTTTGAATTTGAAATTTAGTATGTAAAAAGATTGATGGAACAATTGACTTATTATAATATTATAATAACGATATTTAAAAATATATTATAATAAAATAATCAACATTATTAATAATCAAAATATTATCTGTAAGAAATATAATTAAAGCCGTTAATAAATTAATAAAGGATGAGCAAGTATGCAAATATTGCAGTGGTCCATTGCTTGTTGAAGAAGCAGGATAAAAAATCGATGGTTATGAATAAAGACGCTTGATAGTGACGTGCATTCATTATCAGATGACAAAATCAATACGCTAAGAACGTTGGATCCAATCTTTCCCTCTTAGTAGTATAACAATCTACAAAATACTTGTTTATATATGAAACAAACTGACTACGTATTTATTATATTTTATTTTATTATTTTATGCTCACCTCATTATTTTCTATGTCTATTAGATCAATAATTAATGATAACAATTTCTTAATAAATTCTTTATACGAACACTTGCTTCTTTGATATCTAATAAATCAGTTAGATAAAACATTGTATACTTTGATCATTCATAAAAAAATCGTGTTTAATTATAATCTTCCTTTCGCAATACATTTTGATTCAGTCATATATAAAGACAAGTATTTTCAACGTCATTTGCTTTTCCTTATTGTTATTTTTCATAAAAAATTTCACAAATAAAAGAGATTGGAATTTATCGTCAAGATATCAAACCAGAAAATAAAATGATAAAATGCTAACAATGAATTCAATTATTTTGAATATGTCCAAAATCTTAGGGAAACTGAAGAATTCCGAAATTTCACGAAAATTATAGAATCTTATCAATTCTAGACCATTATTCGAAATTTACAATTACATCATAAATTGTCACAAAAAGACCAAATTATATCAATCCTAATTAGGGTCGTATTGGTTAGACTGTGACAGCGAGTTGTGGTGTTTTGAATTACATAAAGGTAAAGAGTTTGCAGAACATATTAATTTAATTAATTTTTTTTGTATTGTCTTAAATTTGTGTATTTAATAATATTTTCGTTTTGTTCTATACATTTATTTTATTTATTTACTTTTTTAATTAAATTAAATTCCAACGGGGGTAGAATATACTTGTTCTTGATTTGAGGGCGGAATATACTTGATCCGAACTGATAATATATAAATTATAATAATTAATTTACAGCAAAAATTTAATATAAATATTTACCGCAAAATCATAATTTTCGCCCAAAATATTAACATGTTTACACGGTCATAATCAATAATCAAATCTTAATGATCGAAATCTTAATCAATAGACTGACAAAAACATCTTACAAGTTAATATTTGCATTCACTTATAAAACACGTACTACACAATATATAAAAATTAGATAGAATTCAATTTTTTTAATCAGTCATTTTGAGAAATTGAATTAGGTTGAATTATATAATCATTTTTTGGAATAAAGTTCCAATGTATATTTTATTTTGTAAATTTTGTTTTTACCCCTTGAGTGATTTGCCCGAACTGGTTTCGGGTAAATCGTACACGAAGCATTTTATAGTGATTTGCTCGAAAGCAGCTCGGCGCATTCCCCACCAGTCTAGAGAACTAATCGCGCGCATTGAGTGACACATGTCGTAATTTATCTTTCGAAATATATTAGTCACCCACTTTTTTTCCAAGAGGTTGACAACAGAAGTAGTTAATAAAGGTTTTTAACAGACATTTGTTTGTTTTTATTTATAAATTCGTGTTTAATTTTACTTTTTCGCAATACATTTTGATTAAGTCATATATAAAGACAAGTATTTTCAATGTCATTTGGCTTTTACCCCCATTGTTATTTTTCATAAAAAATTTCACAACTGAAAGAGATTGGAATTTATCTTCAAGATATCAAACCAGAAAATAAAATGATAAAATGCTAATATTGAATTCAGTGAATAGGAACAAAAATGATGAGTCATATGACCTTGATGAGTTATCATCACTATATAATTATAATAATAATAAATTTTTCTGGCGGAGTGGGGGTAGTGCAAAAAACATATACCCTTCCAGTAGATGGTTATGTCACCACTGGCTCACATACTCAAAACTAATATATATTTTACATTTATAGTCTATCAACCAATCAAAATCATATGGCGCACAATTCCGTAGTATAAATAAAACATTTTAAATTATTGTAGAAATGTCGCAAATCTATTAAAAATCTAAAAAAACCTATTAAATGAAGTAGTAAACACGAACATTATCGAAAGCCTCAGTTTCCTGATCGATCGGACCGAAAAAATAATTGAAGGCAACCATATTGATTAAGAGGACATGTTGAATGTGGAATGCCTTGAAATCAAGTTTTATTTTAACCGAATATTCGATTGTCTAGACTCTATGCGATGAAGAAATGAAATGGACATGAATAATTGTAGGGTTCACTTATATGAAGATTATCATCGAAAAAAGTTTATGGGATTACTATCAGTGGTCTCAAGAAGTTTTCTTTTATAGTCTATATATTTTAATAATATTCATTTCTAGATAATCAAGCCCAAGTTTACTCCATGGATAAAAGCCAATGACGGATGGGGTACATTAAATCAACTCGCCCGAAATGCCAAGGAAATGGACCAGCATGAAAGAAAATTTAAAAACTATATTAAACTTGCAACATGTGTTGCTATCTTGTATGTTCTTTGTCGATTTTTAAATAAAAATAAATGTAGTTATGGTGTTTTATTGTTAAAATAAATTTACAAGAAATAATTAACTAAAATTTATAAATTAACATATTCACAATCATCACTCCACATTTCATAACATTTTCAACGACATGATCTATGAAATCGTTATCATTCGTAATATTTTTCGTAAATTTTTTCATGATTGTTTTTTAAAAAAGGAATTAATTTTGTTTGGTAAAACAAGCTATCAATTTTGTATTTAAGTTTAGCCAGATTATTATCGAAATTTATATTAAATTCTTCGAATATCTTTTTAATTTGTGTATTATTAGAATCAAATTTTTTTAAATTATTATTATTTGGTTTAGGGTTAAAATTATAATTAGGATTATTTAAATAATAGCTTTCATTATTACTAAATTTTTTAAAATTATTAAATCTAGATACATTATTACTTTTATTTGGGTTAATATATTTAGAATTAGTATTTTCATTATTATAATCATATTTAACATTAAAGTAATTTTGTTTAAAACTTTCAGAATTATTAGTTTTAGGAATTTCAAGTTTTAGCATATACATATTATGGCCATTTTTATTAAATACATTGTAGCGATTTTCGCTAAAAAACTGTGATCGTATTGAGAATAATATTTTTTATTATTATTAGAATACTGATCCCTACAATTATCATTGTTTTGAATGCTGAATTTCATGATACCATCATTAATTCTATCCTCTGGAATGTTAAATTCCATTCTATTCAGAAGTTTTTCCTTATATGTAGGAATTTTATTGTTTGATGGCACATTTAGGTTAGAGAAAGCTCTGTTAGCAATATAATTTTCATTCATTGGATCAGCATATTCATATTTATTTCCATATATTTTTTATTATTATTAGAATACTGATCCCTACAATTATCATTGTTTTGAATGCTGAATTTCATGATACCATCATTAATTCTATCCTCTGGAATGTTAAATTCCATTCTATTCAGAAGTTTTTCCTTATATGTAGGAATTTTATTGTTTGATGGCACATTTAGGTTAGAGAAAGCTCTGTTAGCAATATAATTTTCATTCATTGGATCAGCATATTCATATTTATTTCCATGGTCATTGGACGATTTATTATTAACCTTTCTATCATAAACATAAGGCAAATCAAAGGAATCATACCCAATCTGCGTTCTTGTGAAATCCCCCGCAATCATATCTTATCCTCCGGATCTCTCAGTGCTCTCGTGGTGTTGTTCATTTGCAGCTCCTCCGGTGTGTGGCATGTGGTTACTGTTAGGCTTAAAGGGATGAGGAATCACGTTCTGAAATCTTCCGGTCCCCGGCTCTCCCCATCCGATGTCTCGCCCTCATACGCACTCCGCATCTTTTTATAATAATAAACATTATTAATCGGCTTCATTTTATATTCATTATTGTTATTTATATGGTATGAAATTCCCGTATCTTGGCCGACTCTGGTGAGCAGCGTAATTGCTCTTTGATCCATGTCGGTCGCTCTCCTTGTTTTTCTATCGATGATATTCCCGATATATATCGCAGTGTTGGAGTTTGGATGACGCAGCCGCGTCCGGATTCGGTTCTAGCATGCGATCATCTCTTTTGATTCTTTTCCTAAATTGAATATCTTGGGTCAGTTCTGCCCAGGTGCTACGAATGTTATATTCAGTCGACATTTTTTAATGATTGTCTTTAATTTTAACCACGAGGATTGTGTATTGTCTTTCCTTCGTAAGGTGGAGGAAATTGCTTTCACAATTGTCCTGCCATATTACGAAATGAATGGGCGAAAACCTTTTCAAACCTTATCTTTCATTGAAGAGCGGGCTTTTCAAGATTCCATGACCTGTTATGTTTGCAAGAAATCTATTAGGGATCATTGTCACTTCTCTGGTAAGTATTTAGGTGCTGCTTGTAGGAATTGTAATGTTTCTCGCCGAATTCAGAAACAGCTACTTGTTGTTTTTCACAATTTGAGAGGGTATGATTTACATCATATTTTGAAGTACGGTCTCAATAATTTTCCTTCAATTCCTAAATTTGGATCGCAAACTATTTCTAAATTTTAATCGCTAACAATTTCCAGATTTAGATCGCAAACAATTTCCAGATTTAGATCACAAACAATTTCTAAATTTGGATCGCAAACATTTTCTAGATTTAGATCGCAAACAATTTCTAAATTTTTGGTACGTCAACTGTTTATATATTATCTAAATAAAATTGGTTATAGTTTATAACGGTTATCGTTAGTTTTATTATTATTTTTAGCTTATTTGTTATTGTCTTATCGGTAAACACAGCCCGCACCCCGATTGTCCCGACACAAGTTTTAACGGAGACTCTTTCGGGCTCTTCAAGTTTCTAGCAAAACAATTTCATAACGTCCACGGTTAATATAATAATATATATAATAATAATATACCATAATAATAACTAAACATAACACTGATGCTCACGCATTGGCCGAAGAAGAACTATGGCAGCTTCTCAAGATGTATATTGAATTGGGGGCTATTATTAATAATGTACATAGGGCAATTAAAATTAAGCATGCACCCATTTTTAAAGATTATATAGATACCAATACTATGATTTTTCAAAATTTTTCATCCTCGAAATATGTTTTGATGTGATTTTGAAAATTTTAAAAATATTTTATATAAAATTGTCACAATATTTGAAATGTGATTTTGGTATTATTATTATTATTCCGATTATTATTGGTATTATTATTGTCATTATTATTCTTATTGAATATAAATATTATTATTATTATCAGTAATTCAACTATTTTACGATATCTAAAACGCTAAGCGCACTGCAGCACGACCATCCGGTTCTTTTTTTCTTTTTGTTTTCGTAAATGCTGCAGAGGGCTACGCTTATTTTTTCTGGGTTTTTCAATAGAAAATTGTCCTATCTCAACATTTAATATTAATAACCAATTAATAATAATTAAAGTAGATTTAATAATAATTCAATACTCAATTCAATAATAACAAGAGTTCTCAAACTTTTCCGTCAATTTTTATTTAACAATTACTTAACAAATATAATTTTAGCAATATAAATTAAAAACTATTTATTTATCAAGCAAAATAAAAAGCTAATTGGATTTGAGTTATATTCATTTTTGTCTGAGAAATTATTAAATTGATTATTAAATTAATAAATTATTGCAATAAACAGAAAATTAACAATCAAACGATATCTAAAACAGTCAAATTTAATTAATTATATTTAGTTTAATGAAACCCGAGTTCCTGATTTGAAGACGATAAGGATTGTAGAATATTTGATTAGTGTCAGATATATTTTGGATAAATTATTATTATCAGAGTTTTATTAGACTTCTCATCATGTGGACTAGTGGTCTCCTAAAACGAAAAAAAGTCAAACTGAACGAATGCATGCACCAACTCCAATCACGAGAGCACAGAATATTTTCTCTCAATCTTTCTCTCTACGGCCGCTACACACACACCAATCCTTCATTTATTTTAATGAACCAATCAAACTCTAGAAATTGTAATTGTTAGTTAGAGAATCTGTAGAGCCTAATATAAAATTCGATGACGATGAAGTAAGAAATATAAATTTATTTTCTCTTAATTTCTAATCAACCACTCAAAACTCTCTCATTATATTTGGATTTTTAATTTAAAACATTGATTTGGTTATGAATCTTTAGCAATATGAAGTTTATTCCAACGTAAGTAAATTATCTCAATTATAAATTTCAATGGTTTGGTAATGATTTCTTTAATTCTTTATCATAATACTTAAGTAAAGTTATCTACATATAAATCGAAATTTAGGATTGTACGTAAAATCATTGGATTATAATGAGGAATATTACAGGTGGTAGTTTATTTTATTAATTTTTTCGTTAATTTTTTTATAATATCACCTTCAAGTTTTGCCACGAAACACCTCGGAACAACCCATCACAAATCTTTAATGAAATTAATTTGCACATGAAATAATTTTAGATTGAAATATTATTTGTTAAATTTTTAAATTATCTACAAATTTATTAACAATTTGGCTCAACCTCCTATTTCATCGGTAATCAGAGAAATTGGAACTTGGTTTAAAAGAATTCAATCTAAAAGCTTAAAGAAACTCTCAATTACCTTCGTCTGTATTCCTCTCCAAATTTACTATATTTATTAAAAGATGTTGTATTTATTTTATCCAACATTTTATGCCCATCCCCAGTTACAAAGAAGCATTTATAATGACTTCAAGGATTTGTAAAAGATGCTTGCAAGGTTTTCCTTTAAATACTTTCATCAGCAAGGAGTTATAAAGAAACATCATGTTGCGGTAAAAATTCTAAATGATCCAGAGACGTAATGGGGGATATTTTAGAGATGAATTTGATATTAGTAAATATGAGACTAATTCTAATCGAGATAAACAGTTGACATTGCATCTGCATTCGCGTTAGCTTTACCTGTCCTATATTTAATCTCAAAATCGTATTCTCGGAGGGCAATCGACCATCGAATTAACTTACTGGCTGAATCTCTGTGTTTCATTAACCACTGAAGTGGATTATGATCCGTATAAACAGTAAATTTTCTGCCCAATAAATATTGTCTAAAAGTAGTAATTCCATACACTAACGCTAACGTTTCCTTTTCAATAGTTGAGTAGTTTTTCTCATGAGATCTCAGTGATCTGCTTGCGTATGCTATTACGTGGTCCTTTTCACCTTCAAATTTTTGGCCCAACACCGCGCTCAATGCACCATTGCTTGCATCCGTCATCAAGATAAATTGTTTCGTAAAATCTGGACATCGTAATAAGGGAGTTGTCATTAATTAAAATCTTTTATAATTTCTCTTTTAATGTATTGAAAGCGCTTTGTTGCATTTGTTATTTTTTGGATTATTTCAAGTCGGTTCTCTCTGACTCCTGTGTTCTTTAAATCAAAACAATGAACGACCCAACGTATATTGAAACAACAGCTTCACAATTTATTATCACACTACAATTACCAATCAAAGTTTTATATGATTCTCTGCTCGGCGTTGATGCTTTGCAAACAAACAATATTCACCTTTTGATCCTTTAGTTCTGTTGACTCTCGTTTTCCTCGTTTTCGGTTTGGTTTGATCTCTTTTCGCCTTTCCGTATTCTTAATTCTATTTCTTCTTTTCCCTACTTCCCTAATTCGTTTACCACTTTTCCTACAGTCTAAATCTTCGAACCCTAGCTGAGACAGAATGCCGATTTTCTCTGATTTCCCCTTTGCTTATATACTCCTCGAAATCAGGATGACAAATGGTTATTGCCGAGCCAATCTTTCGTTTGACATTTTCTCCTACGTGTTTGCTTCGGCTGTCATCCATAATGGTCCAACGAATCCAGATAATTAATGGCCCTACCGGTCTTCCTACGCGCGCTATCTTCTCCTTACTCTTTTCCCATTAATCATTGTGTCAAGGTAATGGGCCCAAATCTTCCTTTTGTTTGCCTTTCTTCTTGTTTACCCAGCTCGGGTTTCCTTTATCTCTCGGGTTCTCCATTGGCTCGGGTTTCCCATTAGCTCGGGTTTTCCATTAGCCAATTAATTAATTAATTAACGTTTTCTGTTTTCATACGTTTGAATGTTTTTCGACCCTTCCTAACCCTTTTCTGATAAATCCCTGACCATCATCTTGTTGACCATTAGCTAATCTATACCTGTCCCGTTTTTCCCATTCGATTTCGATGATTTTTCCATTTATTGATTTTTCTCGGATTTCCGGATTCTCGCCTTTCGTAATTGCTTTTTGCATTTTCTAATACTGTTTCCATCGCACTTTCCTTTACTATTAATTCTGTGCACGATCCCGCTTTTATTTGCCTTGTTTCCTCGCTTACTTTCCATTTGAATTATTATCCTAAATTTTATTTAAATTTTTAATTTTAATTTACAGACCTCAACACATTTGTCCCCAAATAAATTTGTTTTTCTTTAGTGACATAGTCAATGGTTGAGCGATATGAGAGAAATCTTTTATAAATTTTCTGTAATAGCTAGCCAAAGTCTGACCTCATCGGCATCTTTTGGTACTGGGTACTCTTCCACTTTTTTGATGTTATCTGGATTAGTTTGTAACCCTCGCCGTGATATTATATGTCCGACATAAATTACTTCTGCTTTGCCCCCTTCACATTTCGATGGTTTGATTTTTAATTTTGCGCTTTTGAGCCGTTTAATACGGTTTCTACATCTTTGAGGTGTTCTTCAAAATCATTTGAAAATATTATTATATCGTCGATATATACCAATGCATGTCGAATACCTCGTAACATGGGATAGAACGTTGGAGAACATATGCCTCCTAGAAGCGCTACTGTATATCGCGCGTAGCCAGATATATCTTTGTCCGATACGTCCAATACCTTTGGAGTTTACAGACATGAGAAAAGCATTTGACTCTGAACCATGAATCGATAATTAGAGGCACGAAGATTCAGAAATACCCGAAGGTTCTTGTTGAGTACATCAAGAACTGCTATGTAAACACTCTCACCGATCCTATTTAATAGTATAGTTTATCAGTGAAGTGGAGAAAACTGGTATGGGTTACCGACTTGCTGGTAGAAAAGTACCTATCCTGGCGTATGCAGACGATATAGCCTTATGTGCAGAAAGCAAAGAAGGGCTTCAGCTGCTGCTAAATGTGGCACTGGGGGAGTTAAAAAGAACGGGCTGGATTCCAAACCGGTAAAGTGTGCATCAATAACAGCACAAGAGATGGGCATAAGAAAAAATGGTTTGTGACGACAGATGTGCTGACTACTGCAGATGGGAACTTCCCCCATGAGCTCCGATCCTGATTCAACTTATAAATACCAAGGTGTTTATTTTAATTCATATGGGAAGGTAAAAGCGAATATTAGTACTTCCTATGTTGAAAAGTAGATGGAGATAACAGGAGATTTCTAGGAAAATTCAATCACTTGATTTTCGCAAACTAATTATTTAAACGAATTTAACGAAAATATATTTATTTTTTTTTTATATTAGAGTTTGGCTCATTTATAAAATCACCATTATCTATACTCATGGTATTTGCACAATATACCATCTCCGATTGTGGTGGTCTTGTCAATGTCTGATTCACAAACACTTCACCTGCCCTGTGAATTATTTCTCCCGTTTCTCCTGCTATCAAATTACCTGTCTTTAAATCAAGTGAGACTCCGTCCAGCTGCTCTAATATATCCATGCCGATCAGACATCGTACTGGGCTTCCCTTCATTATGAGCGCATCGTGCGCTATTATTCGGTCTCCAATATGGAATATGACGTTAAGTTGTCCAATTATGTTTAATTCGTTTTTTGATAATGACCTCACTATTTCGTCGGTAGGCTTTATTCGCATTTTTTCCTTCGCGTTTAATACATTTTCCGATATTATTGTGTGACTAGATCCCGAATCAACCAAAGCTTCCACTTTATGTTTGTTCATTTGTATAAATATTCGGGGTTGCTTTCCTCTTTTTGTTAATGTCATCAATGAGTAGTTGCATGGTAAGCCTAACATATTCTTTCTCTCGATCTCTGCGCTAGAAGGCTCGATTCTCTCTCCTACTATTCCTTCACATTGTAATGCGATATTTTCTACTGGTTTCATCTATCGTAATCGATCAACTGGATACACTGGTGCTGGTTGCATAAATGGTTTTGGTATACACAATTTTGTAAACGTGTCTACGCTACTCGCATTCAACAGTGGCTCTTTTAAGATTTGATAGGTTCTTAACGCTTCTTTATTCATTCCACTTAGTTCTTGATTGTCAACATATAACGGTTCACTATCACCCTCGTTGTCATTGTCATTATTCTCGTCCCTTGAAGGGGTAGTACTAGCGTAGCTCACCTTTTTCTCCTTTAATATTCGCGCCTTGAGTATCTCCAACTCCTGATATTGATGATGAGTAATGAAGAATCTAGCCAATAATGGTATGCACCCAATTACTAGTTTCCACGACCAACCTGTGATCGCGTATAATCTGTGTGTTGATAAGACCTGCGATATTATTACTTTGATTACAACACATATTACATAAATTCCAATCAATCCGGCACACGCTTGTCCAATGAACATAAACTTTCCCCAGATCTTTTTCATTGTATTATACGTCGCTTTCTTGTAATGATCTGGAGTTAACAAATACTCGTAATTTACCTTCCCACTTCCGCTTGGGAGAATTGTATCTACCATTTCCATTATTACTCTTTCCTTTTTTGATGGAAATAACAAGTTCCTGCGAGCTTCCTCAATGTCTTCGTTCGAGTAAATTCCACTTTGTGACAATTTTTCTAACGACGTAAAATTTACCAGATATTGTAATTCAGTCAATTCTAAGTTTTCCGGTGTCTTTACTTCTCGATGATCTGGTAATGCAATCCAAGATTCTGGTATTAGTCTGTATAATGGTGCCAACAATCTATTAGCACTGTAATACTTTCGGTTTCACGTCCTCTTCCAGTAAGATTCGTGTTACAGGCTCCATAAATCGCAACTTTCCATTTAAATTTACTGGCAACTCGTTGGTGCATTGGTCGTACTTTGTCAGTTTGACTGGTACCGCTTTACATTTATAGCTATATAATGCTTCACCTAAAATTCTGGCAAACACCCCATTTTCTGTAATTAACATTAGTGCTACCAAATTAGGATTGGTTATCGCCATTGCCATCCGATTTCGGAGTATTTCTTTGTTGAGATTGCAATCATTTATAATAACTTCTCGATACACATTTTCAACGGTATTTTGGCCAAAGTGAAATAAATAATCTATTTTGTTATTAAAGTAATTTGTCAACTTGATATCTCCGGCATGTATGTTTGTTTGGGCCTCTGTAATCATCTTCTGAGATACATATATAGTATATATATTATATACCTTTATAATTTGTCTCATAGACATTTTGTCCACACTTCGTTTTAGTTTCTTTTCTCAGGAATCGCATCCCATCTTCCTCCGAGGTTGACATTAACACTGTTGGAGTATCTTTCATCCGTAGAGGTGTGATTCTTGTTGTTGTACTCGTTGCTGGATCCATTCTTATTTTCTCAGGCTTTTCCCTGATCTGTTCTCCCGTTATTTCTTTAAAACTCATTGACTTCAATTGCACTAAATTGCACTTTTTGGTATCGACATCGTACACCAAGATTGATTCTCCTGTCTGACAGCTAGATTGTTTCATGTTGCAGAATGGATGTGTTTGTAGTTTACCAGTATCATCATCAAATGATCCATCAAATTCTCTTAATTCTGACATGTACTCTTCCACAACCACGGCTTTGTCAATTATCGCATCGTCTACTTTGTATGGCTCTCCTTGGCAATCACCATTCGACTTTATTATCCCTCGCACGGTTACAGTCTCACGGATTTTGTGGTTAAGCTTTGCTTGTAGTTTAATATCTGCATTGATTTTCAACTGTCCTGTTTGAAAGGCTGCCAAACAATTCTCTGGAATTATTTCTATCGGTCTAGGTATTGATTGCATTTTCACCATCGATGAGTGGCTCCATTTTCCGCAATAAAATACAAAAGTAGTTCGTTTCACTTTACACTCTCACCTTTGCTCGTCGAAACCCCGATTCTTGATATACATGATATTTTACTGGATTTGTTACTTTAAATTTTACTGGATATGCATCCGAACACTCTGCTACGTTTACCAACGAATATACTCTTCCCATTTCGGTTTGGGAGCAGTCGTATGCCACCAATGAATTCGTCGTGTTTATTATTCTAAATAACACAATAATAGAAATCATCAACCATGGAAATGCGAGTTTTCCCTTTTTCCTCACTGTCTCTGTTTTTGGGCTCTCAGCCTTTTGTATCAACTTTTCCCATCCGCCATTGTTTGCGATCTACTTAGTCAAATATTTATTCGTCATTTCAGTAGCTTTCTTTATCAATGATTTTGAATTGTCACTTTCCAGACAACCATAAATACCAATCTCCAATATTATATAGGCTAGCACTGTCAATATTACATCTTGATCCAACTCGGTTCGTGTTAGGTCCTCAATTACTGCTTCCTCACAAAATTCCTTTTCTTCATAATTTCTTTTAATTATCGACGGTAATCTCCTCTTTAATTCCGTTGCCAATCTTTTTACAACTCCTTTCTCCCCCGCCGAAGTGTCATCTTCTGTTTCAGTTTCATCTAACAGGTACAATTCTGTAACTAAATTTTTTAATATTCGCTCAGTCTTGCTTGATTCATCTAAACGCTCAGTTTTGCTTGATTCATCTAAACGCTCAGTTTCGCTTGATTCATCTAAACTCAAAGATTCAATTTCTGCATCATTCTGTCTTTTCCGACATATCGCAATGTCATTTTTCGTTTCGGCATCATTCTGTCTTTTCCGACATATCGCGATGTTATTTTCCGTTTCAACGAAGTTCTCTTCACTTTTCATCTCATCTATGCTCGGTAGTATCCTATTATCGGTGCTCATTTCCTCGACATCCCTTGTAACTTCATTTTCCGATCTCATTTCCTCATTTTCCATTGTTTCTAATCTCTGCAATTCATTAATTTCTTGATCAATTTCTCCTGGGTCATCTACAACTTCAGTTTTAATCTCTACGTTATCATTATCCATTTCCTCACACAGAGGCCAAAACGGTACTATTATTGCATCTTTTTCCATTTCACCACTTTGTTTTGTTGCGTACACATTATAATACAATTTGGGTTACATCCGTAGTTTAACAAATATTCGTCATCATCCAATTCTCGTCCTTTAAACGTCAACACGATAATTCCGTCATTACCTAATATCTCCGCTGCTTTTTGTCGTATTTTCTTTGCTTTTACACTCCAATGTTCCTGATAATATTCAATCCTTTGATCCGCTATATTTAACGCTATTATCAAAGACTTCGCACTATCGTCTGCCGCCTCATAATCATGTCCTAGTTTTCGGATTACCTCTTTTAACTTTGCCTGATAACTTGTCGGTTTATTCGTATACGGTACGATGCATTCAAACAACCCTTCTTTCATGTCTCGATCCATTTCGATGCTCATTATGAAGTCGATACTCGCATTAATTTTATCTCTATTCCCTGCATACAGGGTATCTTGTAAATCTGCTAGAATCTTTTCCAAATTTTGTCTGTCTGAATTCAAAGTATTAACAGCATTAACAACATTTACTTTATTTTTCCAGCCTGGTATCAGACCGCAATCTACTAAGTACTCTTCGTCTTCCAAACATCGATTCTCAAATTTTAGTTGCACTTGCCATCCACTGTATTGACGCAGTATTCGCTCCTTTAGGTCTTTGATTTGTCCGTAGGCATTTACACGGAATTGGCACTTCACATTATCAAGTCCCATCGTTTCCACTATGATATCAGCTAAATCCCTTGTTGACCGTAAAGCCTTGCCAAACTTTTGCATTTGTTTAAGTATCTCATCGTCTCTGTTTCCTTTGAATAACTTTGCACATAAATTTATGGCTCTCTTTAGTTCGCTTTGGGTTAGTGACATCACACTGAGTTCTGCGATCCATCGTTTCAACTGGGAGTTGTCAGTTTCCATTTTTCCAAGCCATTTTTCAACTCGGGCTAACAGTGCAGCCGGATTCTCATCTGATGCAATTTTTCGCACTTTCGTAGCAGGTTTTCCCTCACCTTCTGACACGGTTCCAATTATCATATGAGATTCAGTTTCCTCATCTGATTCGAATTTAGCCACTAGTTTGTTCAGCTTCTGACGCATTTCTCGAAATTCCTTTTCCATTTTGTCTTGAAATTCCTCTCTCTGAGCATATGTCATGTTACTGGTGTTTGGCATATCTTCTTGGAATCTGATTGATTTCTTTAAAATAGGTCTGCTGAATCTCTCTGAGTTCCTTGGGCATGATCGCGCCATGTGGCCGTATCCCTTGCACGAATGACATTGTATCTGTCCATTTGTATTCACTTTGTCACTTTGTGGTGAAGGTGACGTTGACGATGATCTTGATCTGGTGAAAAAGTTTCTGCTAATATGCCCTTTCTTTCCGCATCGATAGCATTCGACATCACTGCTGATCCTTTTGTTATCTGTAAATCTCTTGTTAGGGCAGGGATTTTTCCCATATTTGAACCAACATTGATTTGAATAGTGTCCAGACTTTTTGCAATGTTCGCATTGAGGATTATTTACCTGTCCATTTGATTGTACATTCATGGCTGAACTACTGGCTTGAAATCTATTATTTGGTCTCAAAATTGGGCTACTGATTTGATTTATTTTCTTTTCATCTCATGGTGCTCTCACAGGCGTAATTGACCGCTCACGTCTCTCCACATTAACTCCAAAAGCATCTGATCTTTTTGCACTTTTTAAATTCAGCTCTATTTTCATGGCTTTCTTCACGAGCTCATCGAAATTAGAAAAATCCACATAACATAGGGCCTTTTTGATTTCGGAGTGGACTCCGGTTATAAACTGATCTTCTAACAGCTCTTTAACCTGCTTGGCCATATCTGCTTGATCGGGTTTGACTTCGAAGGCTTTATCTGCTAAAGTGGTCAGATGATAAGCAAACTCACTGACCGATTCATCTGGACTTTGAACTCGATTATAAAATTTCTGTCGCATGATTCTTTTGATATCTCCACCAACCAGTTTCAGTGCCATTGCATCCTTCAATTTTGTCCAATCATTGCCAACATTTCGTTTGTCGACTTGCTGCCAGGCTTCTCTTGCCGCACCCTTCAGATAGAGTGGGAATCTCTGAACCATTATGGCTTGTGTCCATCCGTATGCTGAGGCGTACATATAATAATCTCCATGAAATCTGCGAATTCAACAGGGTCTCCTCCATATTGATTGGCGGGTAATTTCTGACAACTTGCGAAATCAATCATCTCTCTATTGAGAGGCATAACGGCATTATCATTTGCCATTTGGACTTGTTTCTGACTTCTGAGGTTGTATCGGTTCACTTTGAGCTAAACTTCAAACGTTAAACAATAATTTAAAATTACTTTTCAACTTCTTTTAAATCTCCCAATAATAGCCTTTTATAATCTCGTTAACACTATTTTCAAACTTCTACGCCGACTTTCAATCACGTCGGTACTAATTTTTTTAATAATTAATTTTTCCACTAACTTTCAATAATTTTCCTCCGACTTTCAATCACGTCGGTACTATTTTTTTCAACAATTAATTTTTTCACTAACTTTCAATAATTTTCCTCCGACTTTCAATCACGTCGGGCTCATCAGAATATATGTTGGGTTTTGGATTATTTCAAGTCGGTTCTCTCTGACTCCTGTGTTCTTTAAATCAAAACAATGAACGACCCAACGTATATTGAAACAACAGCTTCACAATTTATTATCACACTACAATTACCAATCAAAGTTTTATATGATTCTCTGCTCGGCGTTGATGCTTTGCAAACAAACAATATTCACCTTTTGATCCTTTAGTTCTGTTGACTCTCGTTTTCCTCGGTTTCGGTTTGGTTTGATCTCTTTTCGCCTTTCCGTATTCTTAATTCTATTTCTTCTTTTCCCTACTTCCCTAATTCGTTTACCACTTTTCCTACAGTCTAATTCTTCGAACCCTAGCTGAGGCAGAATGCCGATTTTCTCTGATTTTCCCTTTGCTTATATACTCCTCGAAATCAGGATGACAAATGGTTATTGCCGAGCCAATCTTTCGTTTGACATTTTCTCCTACGTGTTTGCTTCGGCTGTCATCCATAATGGTCCAACGAATCCAGATAATTAATGGCCCTACCGGTCTTCCTACGCGCGCTATTTTCTCCTTACTCTTTTCCCATTAATCATTGTGTCAAGGTAATGGGCCCAAATCTTCCTTTTGTTTGCCTTTCTTCTTGTTTACCCAGCTCGGGTTTCCCATTAGCTCGGGTTTTCCATTAGCCAATTAATTAATTAATTAACGTTTTCTGTTTTCATACGTTTGAATGTTTTTCGACCCTTCCTAACCCTTTTCTGATAAATCCCTGACCATCATCTTGTTGACCATTAGCTAATCTATACCTGTCCCGTTTTTCCCATTCGATTTCGATGATTTTTCCATTTATTGATTTTTCTCGGATTTCCGGATTCTCGCCTTTCGTAATTGCTTTTTGCATTTTCTAATACTGTTTCCATCGCACTTTCCTTTACTATTAATTCTGTGCACGATCCCGCTTTTATTTGCCTTTTTTCCTCGCTTACTTTCCATTTGAATTATTATCCTAAATTTTATTTAAATTTTTAATTTTAATTTACAGACCTCAACACATTTGTCCCCAAATAAATTTGTTTTTCTTTAGTGACATAGTCAATGGTTGAGCGATATGAGAGAAATCTTTTATAAATTTTCTGTAATAGCTAGCCAAAGTCTGACCTCATCGGCATCTTTTGGTACTGGGTACTCTTCCACTTTTTTGATGTTATCTGGATTAGTTTGTAACCCTCGCCGTGATATTATATGTCCGACATAAATTACTTCTGCTTTGCCCCCTTCACATTTCGATGGTTTGATTTTTAATTTTGCGCCGTTTAAATACGGTTTCTACATCTTTGAGGTGTTCTTCAAAATCATTTGAAAATATTATTATATCGTCGATATATACCAATGCATGTCGAATACCTCGTAACATGGGATAGAACGTTGGAGAACATATGCCTCCTAGAAGCGCTACTGTATATCGCGCGTAGCCAGATATATCTTTGTCCGATACGTCCAATACCTTTGGAGTTTACAGACATGAGAAAAGCATTTGACTCTGAACCATGAATCGATAATTAGAGGCACGAAGATTCAGAAATACCCGAAGGTTCTTGTTGAGTACATCAAGAACTGCTATGTAAACACTCTCACCTATCCTATTTAATAGTATAGTTTATCAGTGAAGTGGAGAAAACTGGTATGGGTTACCGACTTGCTGGTAGAAAAGTACCTATCCTGGCGTATGCAGACGATATAGCCTTATGTGCAGAAAGCAAAGAAGGGCTTCAGCTGCTGCTAAATGTGGCACTGGGGGAGTTAAAAAGAACGGGCTGGATTCCAATCCGGTAAAGTGTGCATCAATAACAGCACAAGAGATGGGCATAAGAAAAAATGGTTTGTGACGACAGATGTGCTGACTACTGCAGATGGGAACTTCCCCCATGAGCTCCGATCCTGATTCAACTTATAAATACCAAGGTGTTTATTTTAATTCATATGGGAAGGTAAAAGCGAATATTAGTACTTCCTATGTTGAAAAGTAGATGGAGATAACAGGAGATTTCTAGGAAAATTCAATCACTTGATTTTCGCAAACTAATTATTTAAACGAATTTAACGAAAATATATTTATTTTTTTTTTATATTAGAGTTTGGCTCATTTATAAAATCACCATTATCTATACTCATGGTATTTGCACAATATACCATCTCCGATTGTGGTGGATGGAGATAACAAAGGCAACTCTAAAGTCTAAACAGCGATTGGAGATCCTGCGTATAATGCACAGGGCGATATTGGGAGAATCGAGATTAGGGGAATTGGGAAGAATAAACTATTACTCGAGAGTTTTAAAATCACTAAAACGCCTTGAAAACTCTTCTTTCAAAGATAAAATCTGATGGTTGTATTTTTTACACATTCTGAAAAAAACTGTGTTTAAGTGAACAAAATTTAGTTCTTTCATGAGTTTAGAAAACGACAAAAGTTTTACTTGAAAAGACACAACTTCTGCAAAAACCTCACGAGCCAAAAGACCTTTTCCTAGCATCGTCACAACTTCTAATGCAAAATCAGAGTCATTCCGCATTTTTTGTCAGAGTTGAGAACTCAACTTTCATGTCTTTAATCTCCAAAAACAACACTATTTCATTTCCTATATACTCCCTTCAAACTTTTCAAGACTTAGTCAACGTACATTTCTATGATAAACCACCACATCAGAATTATCAGATTAGAGATCCTCAAGGAGAGATTTAAATTGACAGAGATATAGTCCCCTAGCTCTTATTACATACAGACTTTAAATCTTGGATCCAAATGCAAAGTAGCATTTTAAATTTCATTTTCAATATTTTTTCACAATTAAGTATCAGCAATAAATCAGAAACTAATAGTTTATTAGTATTTCTTTCTAAATCTAATTTAAATTTCAGCTATAATCCATAAAAATCTGCTAAATTCATCCGTTAATGTTTCAAATTCAATAATAAATTTTTAACTGGCTTGAAAATCTTAATAAAATCGAAGCTAAAATTGGCTTCATTATTCCGGTTGACACTATAAGATTATTGGTAATAAAAATATGTTTTGTTAATCATATCAAAATTATTCATAATATTTCGAATATATTTATTCAGAAATAGGAGGTATAAACGCCTATTGCACTGATGATTTTAAAAAAAAAGATTTTCAAAATGTATTGCACTACTATGGTGAGATCTATTTCGACATAGTATCAGAAAAATATTATGAAATTCAAATCTCAATGACATTTTAACCATATCGGAAAATAATAACATAAAAACATCCACTATTAGGTGTTCGAATAAAATATATTAATAATTTAATGGCACAAAGCTAATAATTCTTGTGTGAATTATTAAATAGATTCAAATTAAAGTTTTTAAAACGAATCAAATATCAATTAAATAAGAATTTAAAATCAGCTTATTTATTAAATCTAACTAAAACTTACTTGAAATATAGCGATTGTGCTAATAGGAGACTTTTTTTAAAAATTGTTATTAACTGTGAGCAATTCTTTGTAATTTTACAAAATTTCTATTATATAAACAAATTCGAACTCAATAATTTGAGAAAAGAAAATTATTTATTTAATTATTTTAATTATTTTTAGATCACTTTGAAATCATTTAAAATACCTATAGCCAATAAATAAAATTATTTGATCATATAAGAAAATCATTTTTGTTATTTTTATTCTAAATATCTCATTTGAAATATTTTGTTATAACTACAGAACAATTAAAATACAATCAATTCTAATACACAATGAGAACACAACATTAAGTTCTATGAAGATTGCCAATAGAGACAGTAAAATATTTATTGCGCAAAAATCATTTTAGGAAAATTATCGAAATTATAAACTATATTTCAGTTTCAATTCATAAATTAGATACCCTACCAAATGATATAAATGTGTAAACAACATTAAGACGTCAGAAATCAGAAAGAGATCATTATAAATTAACAAGAGAAAAACCAAAAGGGTATCAGATTAGAAATAATATATTATGAGAAAAAAATGGGAAATAGTTGTTTTTCCTAAAGAATCAGAGGTATCATATGTCACTCAATCATTTAGGAAACATCACTACAAGTTAGCATTTAAATGACGTATGATTATTGTTAGAAAAAGACATAGTTTCACAGAAATCTTTATTCACTTCAAAAATCTAAACGGAACACACAATCGTTATACTATTTATAGTACATTGAATTGCGTAATCTACAAAAGGGAGAATTATTAGTTTAAGTGATACTGTTGACACAGAAGACAAACATACTTACTTAATTTAGTTATACAAGCATTCCCGCATCATTCAATAGAATCAAGGTCTAGTGACCTGGTTATGTAAGTAATTCGTTGGAAATTATTATATCATCTTACATCCCCCTCCATTTAAAACTTTTGATCCATTCTACATTTCGAATTATTTCTTTGCCTTGCTTATCTTTAGAACATAGCTTCTGTCATGTCGTTTTCCAGTTATTTCATAAGGCCCTTCATAACGTTCATCCATCTTTCTAGTATTTTCTTTTTTAACCAATACTTGGTCTCCAACTTCAAAATTCCTATAATTTTGTGTAATTAAATTCTTTTCTATGTTTTGTTTATGTTTAATTCCCTCCACCATCTCCCTTCTCCGATTATTAGCATCATTATTTTGTATATCCAAATTCTCTTTTTCCATCCATTGTCTACAAATATTCCGCCCAAATATTATTTCAGAGGGCTAAAATCCGGTTGTCTGCTGTATCGTCGCATTTAATATAAATTCCACATCTGGCAATATTTCTGCCCAATCTTTATGCCGTTTGTCTTTTAACGTAATTACAATTGCATCCCTTAAAGTTCTAAATTGCCTCTCAACTAAACCGTTTGTACTATGATGATATGGGCTTGAATATATTATTGTAATATGATGAGTTTTCAACACTTCTAAAAGGAGTTGAGATTCAAATGTTTTTCCTCTATCGGAGTGAATGATTTTAGGGGCACAAAATTTCAAAATCCAATTTTCTCTTAAAATCTTTGCCGTCGTCTTTTCATCCTGATGAGCAACTGCCGTCAATGATATATACCTACTGAATTGATCAATTATAGCTAAAATATATTGTTTTTCATGAATGGTTTTCTTAAATGGTCCGCAGAATCAATAAATATCTATTTGAAAACTTCATCTGTACTCTGTTTAATCAGCGGTTCTTTTGTTCGTCTTGTCCACGTCTTCCGTTTCTGACACTGTTCACAATTTTCAATCACTCTTCTAACTTCATTTTCACTAATTTTCATTTTCATATTTTTCCGTGCATATTCCAAAAATTTTTTTTACCCCTGCGTGACATAAGTCTTTATGTATATTAAAAATTATACCTTCATTATTTACTTTTATTTCTTGGTCCATATTTTCTATGGCCAATATTTTAGTTTTATTTTTATCTACCTTGGCGTTTTCATGAGCTGTTTGGCACTGACTACATGAAGTACAGTCTTTTCTTGATAGGGCATCTGCGTTAGCATGCAATTCTCCTTTTCTGTATTCTAATTTGATATCTAGCCCACTTAAATAGTTAATCCATGTTTGGAATTGTGCTGTAATTGGCTTTTTTGTATTTATCATAAAGGTTATAGCTTTATGATCGGTTCTTAAAGTAAATCTTTTTCCATATAGATAGTGTTTGAAATGCTGAATAAAATGATAGATTGCAAGCAATTCCTTTCGCGTAATGCAGTAACCGATTTCGTGCTTATTCATTGTCTTTGATCCATATGCAATAACTTGTTCTTGTCCATTACTACTCAACTGCGAAAGCACTCCCCCAATCGTATCGAAACTAGCATCTGTATCTGAAATAAAGGTTTTTCGTAAATCCGGAAATCCTAGTACTGGGGTAGACGTTAACGCTTTCTTTAGCGTGTTGAAATTTGTTTCACATTCTTCAGTCCATATATGTTTATCTTTGTTAGACCCACATAACCTTTCTAATGGTCTTGCATACTTGGCGTAATCTTTAACAAATTTTCGATAATAATTTGTTAAGCCTAGAAATCTTCTTAAACGTTTAATACATTTTGGTTTTTCATATTCTTGCATTGCTTTTATCTTTTCATAATCTGTCTTAATACCATTTTTATTTATAATGTGTCCCATAAATTTTATTTCTAGTTTGTTAAAACAACATTTTTCTAAGCTTATTTTCAAACCAGGTTCTTGAATCTTTCGAAAAACTCTTTCTAGTCTTTTTTTATGTTCGATTTCATTGTCTGCAAATATAAGGATATCGTCTAAATAGACAATTGTTTCTCTCCAATTAAGATCATCCAAAACTTGAGTCATTAATTTTTGAAAAGTTGCTGGGGCAGCTGCAATTCCATATGGCATTCGGTTAAAACAATATTGACCATCTTTTGTTGAAAATGCAGTCTTTATTTTTGATTCCTCTTCTAATTCCACTTGATAATAGGCATTACCAAGATCGATAGTGCTAAATATCTGTGCTTCATTTAGGATATCCATCATCTCTTCAATATTTGGTATTGGAAATCGAGGTCTTTCCGTAATTGCATTTAGTGCCCGAAAATCCAAACATATTCTAATATCTGATTTATTCTTTTTTAACACACATACCAATGGGCTATTCCACACCGAGTCACATTTTTTTTATAATTCCTGCTTCTTCCATGTCTTTTAGCATGTCTTGTATTTTGTGAGCAATATGAATCGGCTGACGTCTAGGATTAATTGTCACTGGGCTACCTCTAGTAACTATCTTATGTTTAATTAACTGTGTTTTTCCTACATCCCATTTATTTTTCATGAATATATCCGAAAATTCTTTAAGTAATTTATTAATCATTGGGTCGATAATTCCTTTCAAATTGTTTTCCTCTAAATTCATTAATTGATTTTTTAATTTTACTTTAGTTACTGCCTGTAATTTAATGTCTAAACAATTCATCATTTCTACGCCTGCAATTACGCTCGGGTTAATCTTATTTGCCACAAAGAATCTTATTACCAATTCTACTCCCGAAATTCTCACTTTTAGTAATATTGTTACTATGATTTTAAGTGTGCTCTTGTTTGCAAATGTAACCATAATATTGGATTCCCCTATTTTATCACACATCTTTAATTTACTAACAACATCTTCGCTAATCACGTTTATTCTAGCCCCGGTATCCAAAAGACAATCAACTTTTATTTTATTTTCCAGCCAAATACCTACACTAGGTCTGCCATTCATTCTTTTGTAAACGAATTTAGGTGCAAAAGGTCTTTCTTTATTTTCATTAACTGTATTATTAATTATATCGATACTCATAATCTTATCAATTTTGTTATTAATTTCATAAAAACTATATTCAAAATAATTTTCAAAGTCAAAACATTCACAATCATTCATAATTACATCATTAATTTCATTCATTACGGAAATCTTGAAATCACAAGCATTCAAATTCAAACATTCTGTGTCAACAATATACTTACTTAAACCAAATTTATGGCTCCTAGCAACTCCCTTGAAACTGGAGCCTCCCCTTTTAGCTGTTCGCAATCTTTTTGCATGTCATCCTGTTGAATCAGCTCTTCTTCCTCGTATTCGTAGTCGTATATCGCATTGCATTGTCTTCGATGTGGTCCTCTGTCTGAAGATTGGTTTCTGCTTTGATATTGTCCTCTGGATCCAAATTGTTTTTGATTTCTATCATAATTTCTTCCGTTGTAATATGCTTCTGTTTTAACTGAATTTCTTCTGATGTCCCAACATTGATACTTGAAATGACCATTTTTGGAACATTGAGAGCATTTTACGTTTGGGCATTCTGCTCGAATATGTCCTTGCTCTCCACACGCCCAACATCTCTGCAGTTTAAATCGCCTGGTCCCGTTCTTCCAGTCACTTTTATTTGGCATATTGAAGTTCGCAGCCTCATTGGTTCTAGAGTTAGAAAATATTGGCGTCTTATTCTGTTGGTACAACTGAATTTTTCTCGGACTTTTGACTGTCTCCGCATATGATTTATTTTCATGTAGAGATGCTAAGGATTGTTCACTTGAAAGCTCTTTTTGAATTTCTTCCATTCTTGATATCACTTCCTTGGCCTTATCTACTGATTTAACTTCTCTTAATTTCAATTCTTTTTTTGTTTCCATATCTTCCATTGCATTCTGCATTAAAAATAACATTAATGCCGGTTTTGTTAATTTGTGTCGAAGAACATTGTCGACGAGCTTTTCCACTTTATTGAAAAATTCGGTGCACGAGTCATTTCCTTTTCGATATCTTAAAGCTGCGTCTAGATCCATGGCTAGATTTTTCCTTGGCTCGAACGCTTTTCTTAATCTTTCTTCATAGACTGAATAATCGCTCTGTACTTCTTCATATTTCTGGATCAACTCTGCCGACAGAGAGGCCTTGGTAACAATTTCTTGAGTTTCTTGCGGTTGTTGAGTGAATTCGAAAAATCTCTTCAATTCCAAAATACAAATTTCTAAATCACCATTTGGCAGCAATTGATTAGGTGGATTGATATAGTTCTGGAGTCCTGGCGTGGTCGCCATGTTAGAAAAAGACATAGTTTCACAGAAATTTTTATTCACTTCAAAAATCTAAACGGAACACACAATCGTTATACTATTTATAGTACATTGAATTGCGTAATCTACAAAAGGGAGAATTATTAGTTTAAGTGATACTGTTGACACAGAAGACAAACATAATTACTTAATTTAGTTATACAAGCATTCCCGCATCATTCAATAGATATCAAGGTCTAGTGACCTGGTTATGTAAGTAATTCGTTGGAAATTATTATATCATCTTACAATTATATTGTTGGTGTTATAGTGATATTTACCATATCAAACTCAAATGAACTTTAAGTGATTCAGCAAAACACTAGGGGTTGAATTTTCATGTAAATGGTAAAGCCTAAAGTGCTTAACACAGCTGTGGTAATTAAGAAGGTGGATGGCCGCGTGGATGAGGCACGTTGGTACTGCATGCAGTCCAATACGAAATTTTGGATATCCAAGACTGGATTGAATCGAGTATTATTATATAATTTAGTTTATCGGGTTCGTTTATTGGGTTTATGACTAGAAACAAATCTTAACTTAACTGACTCCAACCATATATATATATATATATATATATATATATATATATATATATATATATATATATATATATATATATATATATATATAATATATATATATATATATATATATATATATATATATATATATATATATATATATATGTTGTTGAATTAGCAGGATAAAACAATATTACTGATCTAGCTTTATTGCATACTTTCCATGGTACACTGGAAATCACATCAATTGCATAATGGCTTGGTCACAGAAATCTGTAAACACGTAAACATATCGTATGAAAATCATAATCACCTCTTTTGACTAAAAAATTAGTCAATACATAGAAACTGTTTTTTAACTTATAAAGTAATGGTGTCAATTTTTTTGT